>CAVOJK010000426.1:0-44761 GCA_963695495.1 Hololepta plana | reverse complement strand
TCCAGAGAGTGAGCCGCAAGCAGCCGATGAGCGCTCATAACCACGTACGACATCTCGCAGCCGAGCCAGAAGAAGACGATCAACTGAACATGACTTTACCGTCACAGTTTTTACCTACGATTGTCTTCTGCAGTTTGGAGCTTGAAGATTTTGGGACTCGAGTCGTAGTAAATTCGTGCTGCGCACAAACCATTGGTTTGCTATTAGGTTGAACAGAAAGTCCTGTCGCCTGTGACCACATTGACTTTGACTTTTTCGCTCTTGAAGAGTAGTCATTCACTGAGGTCCTTCTGTTGACACAAGATAGGGACCTCCCTCAGCATTGATGTCTTATCCCCATTTCATCTCATGATGATCGAGAAGAACAGTATGCAGCATTCTTTCGCTTCGACAAAACACGAAATTTGAGCCTCTCACTCTTTTCATTCCTCTCCGGTGTGGAAACCCTAGATACCCAAAGGGGTCCCAGTAAAGTTTGAGCTTCATTCATACCAAGTCCACGCACCATGAAAAATCCTCACGGAAAAATCGATAACATGAACTTATCTTTCCTCGAAACCGCTAGGTCAGGCGTTAACTTTCATGGGGTCCACGATACCCTGTGACTGAGTGGGGAAGACGATCGGATTCATTCCTTTTGCGGCATGAGCGTCAGTCTTGAGGGATCACGTACCGCTATCTTGGAGAAAGTTGAATTGTTCGTGGAAGAAAACACGATGAGCTGACCTATGCTCCCCATTTTCAACGTCAACGACAAAATCGCCGTATGGACCCCAGTTGTCTCTCTTGGTGCTACAATGCCACTTCCATCGAGACAAATATGTGGTTGTGAGTGATGACGAGTGGAAGCTTCACGATTAATGTAGTGGAGAGGTTCAGTTCATGGGAAGCCTTGGTCAGCCAGCAGGCCTTCCCAAACCAGAACTCAACTGGAACAGCGTGACATTAAGATTTGGGTGATTCGTGCGGGAAGCGAAGCAGTAGGAGATCATACCACCAGTATTTTCCAAAAGGTGAGAGCCCATGTTGATCACCCACGTAAACTGAAGACCCACTTCTGTTCCGTTCGCGAAAAACCTCCATTAATCTTTTACAACGTGATGAAAATTGCCAACCTACGGATTCAACGATCACGCCTGGCCAGCCGGCAATGGCTGCACGGTGATGAGCCACCCACCGCACGGCCCCGGTCGTGAACCCTTCCGGTATAGTAACCAACCGGGACAGGGACGCTCCCTGGGAGGACTGTGTTGCGAGACCCGAGCCTATACCGAAACCAGGTTGACCAACTTCGTGATCTCACAGCTCAAAGGGTTCTAGGAGGAAGGTATCCATAACTTGCATAGTTATTGCCAAAGAGTGAACGATATTTTTAGAAAACACCGTATTAGTCCTACTTTGTTTGTTCAGGTTTTATAACCAACTGTAAGCATGCCCAAATTGGCGACAGGACTTTCTGTTCAACCTAATAATTCACACATCGTGCACACAATCCACGCCACAAGTCCTCCACGTGGCCCTCTCCCTCCTCGGTCTCTTTTCAGTTTTTCTGCATCGAGCCCACTGGCACTCGGAATCAATCATCACCAAATTTGATGAAAATTTCAGGATAGATAGGGTTGTATGTTCTCTACATCAAGCACTGTGTGAAATTTCTCTCACGTCGGAAAACAGTTCGGCTTGCACAATCTTTAAAGTAGGAAGTACTCATCCAGACCCATGACACATAGTCTCTACAAGTCAAGTTTTGCAATTTGAACTCTGGATCGATATAATCTCCAATGCTGGAAGAGACATAATGAATACGACTCACGATTCCATAACCGTGACTTTCTGGATGTACCGGGTCATCTGTTTGCCTGAAACAAACATGATTCTACCAGTACGGTTTTGATGACATTGGTATGTCAGAACGTGGGTTTTCGTTTGTTTATCGATATGCAACGAATCCGAGCCAAACCGCTCACTCAAGCAGAAGATACGGGACAGCAACGGAGAACAGTAAGCATTCGCAGAAGTTCGCAAAAGCCTGAGTAAACCGTGTGAAAAAAGAGTGGTATCGCACACAACCAACTCACTTGAGCAAAGCAGAGCACCCCGAAGCTGCCATGCAAATATTTCACTCTGATGATAGTGAAAATAGCAGAGAGTTGATTATGACACCGGTGATGGACGCCTATGATTCATAAATGAGGTTCTGGCGATAAACGGAATTATTCAGTTCTATCTCAAAACGATGAAGAAATTGGGATTGCGAAAGCGAGCAGTCGTTTCGTTGAACAAGCAAAATTTGCTTTCAAAATCAAAAACTTCAGAAATCAGAAATTGCTCACACTGAATAGAAACCGAAACTTTTGCATTGCCTCGTCTGATGATACTAATGAAATAACGTTATGTTCTCACTAATGAGAGCGAATCTTCCCATTACTTCTACTTATCAACCTGTATCGGTTATCAGATAGAGAGTTTATTGAACTTTTCACTCTTGAGCACTTTCCAGAAGATCAAAGTCATTCAGCCTTCATTCGGGCGTGGGAATCTCGTTCGTAAAAAGGTTGCGTTGTGATGAATACGTCCACAGATACTTATGAACACATTAGCTAATACCAAAAAACAACTATCGGGACTCTTAGCTGTGAAACCACTCTTTACAAATATAAACACATGTTACACTACTGAACAACAATGATTCCAACGAATCTATACTATATATAAAGGAGCAGTGTGTGTGTTTGTGTGTGTGTGTGTAACGCTCCAGCCACTATGAGTAGAGACTCCCCAGGCAAACCACTGGAAAGTGATTAGTGTCGATAGATGCCCCCAGGGTATGCGCATACCGCTGCGGTTTTATTTTGGCGCCAGCCCTCCCGGCGCCAGGCATTGGGCAGCGGAATTTTGACTGGAGCGGACTCGGAAATTGAGAAAGGGAAGAGAAGCCGATATTTGTACCTGATTTCAGTACTCTAGAATGTTCCATCGCGTACTTCGATAGTACGAGATGTTTCGCGAATATTCTAGAAGGAAATTCAAAGTACAACTATATCGAAAAGTGGAACCCTTCGAACTCTTGCGACGCCTCGAGGCGGCGCAGCCTAATCTTGTAATCAATAATTGGTCAGTGTCAACTCATCCATGGAGTAATGCGATGAAACTATCAACTGTGTTCACTCGTATTTTTAGATGACGATACGGTCTGCACGCGCATTGTATTCTTTCGGAACAGCGACCACAGCCCTCTGTGAACAAAATCGATGAGGACAGCTATAACAATACCACTTTTTGTGAAAGAACTTACAGGCGATATGGACGAACGAAATATATAGTGATGAGAGGACTGCAAGCCACGACAATATCCCGAACTGAAAAGTGTAATCTCAGTCAATTTTTTAAAGAAAGTAGTGAATGGTTCATTTTCAGCCATGACATCGCCTATTTACAAAGAGCTCCATCCTGTGTGGAGTGACCCTCGCCGAATGCTCAACAAGACTAACCAAATGCGTAGAAAACTCAATTTCTGCCGAGTGGTGGATGTCGAGCTCTCCAATTATGTAAGTTGTAACTGAGATGCTGTACAGTCCAGCAGTCCTGCTTGAAATATCAGACCCTGGAAAAATTCCTATATCATCCAAAATGCACTCTCCACACGTCTTCCAGATGTTGATGACTGCTCAATAAATTGGTTCTCCCCTACTCTTTGAGAAAGTTCCTTTTTCGTACGCCGAACAGTACAATTGCTAATCACCTTGACAACCTCCATGTGAGCATGTCGAGTTCTCTCGCTTAGGTGAGCCACATTTTTCCTCAGAATTCGATGTATCTAGAAGGGCAAACGTGTGTCAAGTTTTTGTAGGTCCTGCTCACTCTGAGTGAGAAGAAAAGTATCATGAAATACGCGGAACAACGGGCAGACACACCCACCCAATAGCGACTAAAAATGCTGGGTCCGAGAATATCCGTATAACCTGGTAATGAGCGATCATTATTTTTCAAGTACGTCCACAACATTGTCACACTAACCATAAGGTGCTAAGCCATCAAAAACATAGTCTGGGCGAGTAAGCTTCAGCATGCGCGGAATCTGGTTGTCCAGTGTGCCATGATTGTAGAACAAGTACTGTCAATCAAAGAAGATATTTTGCATTTCGGAAGAGAGAAAAACAGTAGAGTGCGCAGAAGTGATTCGAATTGGTGACTGGAAAACGATTCGCCCTTGTCGGATGCGTATTGTAGTACAAATTTTCCACAAGTTTTTTATGTGAAAGTACAATAAAGCTCCTTTTCTTCGTTGAATCAAGAGCGTTCACCGAATAATTCGAACGAATCCTATTCGAATCACGAATTATGTATCGGATATGGTATAAACTCTTTGAAAGCGACGCATCGCCTTTTCTGCACTTTATTACGGATTTATCCGAATCACTTTTGCGCACCCTAGGAAACAGTGTGTGTGTGTGTGGGTTTGTTGTCAGCTTTAAAGCTGTTGTTCCAAACGCACAAATTGCACACTAGGTGGCAAGCACATGAAACAGCAGACAACCAAGGTGTGCCTACGCCGTAGTGCTCCATACGTGATGATATGCCACCTGTTGTTGTTACTGTACACTTTGTATAGTCAACCGAGATCCGTATGTCAAACTACAGTCTACTTGAGACACTGCAACAGCCGATTCCCGTCTCACTCGCTCCTTCTCTCAATGTGAAAATAGACTCTGAGGTTTGAAAAAGAGTACCTGAACCAGAAGCAAGCCGTCAGAAGGATGACAAACTGTGCATAGCCATAGAGCTGTACGCTGCATAGCGCCATGCAAATCTTCTTGTTCATCAGAGGATCGTACGTGGCGATAGAGCAGACACCATTAGAAACAAAAGCTAGTGAACGATCAAACGAATTACCCTGGCATAATTTCATGTTCGAATGTGTCAAGTACGGTCTTTTGAGCCACATTGTTTTGTAGTTTACGACCGCTCCCGCCGTGTTATTATTCCCATCAAGTGTTTGACAAACCTCTGAAAGACAAGAAGAGACGAGGATGTGACCGTTCAGGAAAACTAAGTCTCGACTGTAGAAACTAGTGTTGTTATAGCGGGACGCGGGATTCCAGTTTTATTCCATGTCCCGCTTTTGTCCCGCAATGCGCGGGACTTTCTGCAAAACTGAAAATGTGGCAGAAGTCCGCAGAACATGGAAGTCCCGCATTCCTGGACTTCCAGTTTATGAACTTCCTTCTTCGAGCGGAGACCACTTTTCCCTTCCAAACTCGATTATAAACTTCATGAAGCAATTCATCTTGCTACAATGTGGCTGTTTGGAACAGTGTATGAACTCTTGTATACAAAATTGCTAGACAGGGTTCAATTCTTTTGGAAAGTCTTTGTATTTTGCATCTTTCACACAGAGAAGCAGACAATTTGTCCGCATTCGTCCCGCGCATGCGCGGGATTCCATCGAAAAACTGAAAGGCGCGGGACGTTTGCAAGAAAACTTCAAAGTGCAAAAGTCCCGCGCACATAGCCTTTTTTCACTCTGTCCCGCGTCCGCTATAACAACACTAGTAGAAACCTATAGAATCGTATACATCGTTACCTTCTTGAAAATGAGATGTCTCTGTTTTCAAACTTCAGACTTGTTTGTGGGCTCGAGTTTTCCGAACCAGTTCTGCACTACTCTCTGGAAAGTACAAGAAAATAGCTCCAAAGGCGGTTGTTTACAGGCTGAGAAAAAGAAAACTGCTTCTGGGCAATAGCGGATGCATACCAGTTTTCGTACTACTGTGCAAAACTACATAAAATAACTCTGGAGGCTGTTCTCTTTGCAAGAGAAATTAAGAACATGACTGGTCCAAAAAAACTCTTGCCCACAAACCAATTTCTACAGAGTAGTGCAGAACTGGTTCGGAAAACTCGAGCCCACAAACAAGTTTGAAGTTTGAAAACAGAGACATCCCATTTTCAAGAGGTACGATGTATACGATTCTATAGGTTTCTACAGTCGAGACCTAGTTTTCCTGAACGGTCACATCCTGAAGTTTCACGACCTCGATAAAAATTATCGCCCCCGTTCGCCCTGGGTCTTTTGGCACAGGTTTTCTGAAACAGTGCAGCCGGAAAACAATGAAGGAGCGCATCCACTAGCTCGGGATCAATTACAAAAATGATCGTCGTACCCCGTTTACTATGCTCACCAATTTTTGTCATGATTGCACTCCTACTAATGGAGTTACGAGCACGAATGTGCGAAACGTATCCAATCACCTGTGCACCCGAAGGAGTGTCCGAAAAAACTTAAAAGTACATCATTTCACTTCTCGTCGAATGGCGATCATGTGATCGTAATTTGATTGTTGAATCGAGAATCGGGAACTTTTGGACCAAGAAACTGAGATTCTTGCGAATCCTTACACAAGCGCTCTCATATATCAGACGCATGTGAGAGTGTTCCAATGATGTTCGATTATGCTTTTCATCCATCTTTATCGTGAGATCAAGAATACACGTTTGATGATGAAGAGAAAATCACAGGTAGCACAGTATTTTTGCAACTGAAGGTTTGATTATATGGGTTGTGTTTAGTATGATGCGTCAATAATAATAATATGAGAGCGATTGTGTAAGGATTCGCAAGAATCTCAGTTTCTTGGTCCAAAAGTTCCAATTCTCGATTTAACATTCAAATTGGGGATCACATGATCGCCATTCGACGAGAAGTGAAATGATGTACTTTTCAGTTTTTTCGGACACTCCTTGGGGTGCACAGGTGATTGGATACGTTTCGCACATTCGTGCTCGTAACTCCATTAGTAGGAGTGCAATCATGACAAAAATTGGTGAGCAAAGTAAACGGGGGTACGACGATTATTTTTGTAATTGGTCCTGAGCTGGTGGATGCGCTCCTTCATTGGTTTCCAGCTGCACTGTTTCGGAAAACTGCGCCAAAAGCCCCAGGGCGAACGGGGGGCGATAATTTTTTTCGACGTGGGGAAACTTCAGGATGTCACCATTCAGGAAAAGTAGGTCTCGACTGTAGAAACCTATAGAATCGTGTACATCATACCTCTTGAAAATGCGAAGTCTCTGTTTTAAAACTTCTAACTTGTTTGTGGGCTCAAGTTTTCCGAACCAGTCCTGTACTACTCTATGGAAATTGATTTGTGGGCACGAGTTTTTCTGGACCAGTTTTGTTTTTCAATTCGTCTTGCAAAAGAGAACAGGCCTCCAGAGTTATTTCATGTAGTTTTGCCCAGTAGTACGAAAACTGGTATGCATCCGCTCTTGCCCAGAAGCGGTTTTCTTTTTCTCAGCCTGCAAACAACCGCCTTTGGAGCTATTTTCTTGTACTTTCCAGAGAGTAGTGCAGAACTGGTTCGGAAAACTCGAGCCCACAAACAAGTTCGAAGTTTGAAAACAGAGACATCCCTTTTTCAAGAGGTACGATGTATACGATTCTATAGGTTTCTACAGTCGAGACCCAGTTTTCCCGAACGGTCACATCCTGAAGTTTCACCACGTCAAAAAAATTATCGCCCCCGTTCGCCCTGGGGCTTTTAGCACAGGTTTCAGAAACAGTGCAGCCGAAAATCCATGAAGGTGCGCATCCACTAACTCAGGACATTTACAAAAATGATCGCCGTATCCCGTTTACTATGCTCACTGATTTTGGTTACTAATGCACCCCTACTACCGGAGTTATAAGCACGAATGTACGAAACCTATCCATTCACCTGTGCACCTGAGGGAGTGTCCGAAAAAACGAATCCTCACACAAGCGCTCTCATATGTGCGTTGAACCGTAACATGTATAGGTAATACCTATATATTAGGTACCTAGGTGAAATATCGAATGCCAAGTCTGCCATGATAAATTGTGGTATCCTAACAGATTAGAAGCAAAAAAGTCAAGTCTTGAACATAGCGTGAGAAAAAGAAAAAAATTGTGTTCTCGGGGTCCCAGTTGAAATAGGAGGAAAATATATTCCTAATCTTCAGTCGTCAGAGATTGTGCCTTGACAAAAGCAGCATACTTTCCATTGCGCTCGACGAGTTGCTCGTGGCTGCCCGATTCGAGAACTCCGCCGCCTTCGATGAAATAAATCCGATCCGCGTCCTGATTAGAAATTTACCAGTGAATTCGAGTGTGAGATTTCTTTCTCGACATTCCACGTTGCTTATTATGAGATGGCAAAAAAATCGTTCGGAAATCCGTAGCGAACAAAATTTGTACGTTACTTCCCACCGCAAACCATTGGAAGTTCAGCGTGTTGATTTCCAATCATGAGCATGTTCAAAAAAAACCTTGATTGATGATAGTCGATGTGCAATAGAGACAACCGTTCTGCCCTGGCTAGCGTTAGCAAGTGCTTCTTGAACAATCTGGAGAATGGTATTCCTAATTCGAGTACTCTGATCAAGTTCCTGATTCATTCCTCTCTTTTTCAAGTCTTCATTACTAGCCAAAAGAAGAAGAATATTTTTTGTGCAGAAGAACACTTTGGTCATCTTATCGTTGAGGTTCGATGCCGAGGAAGTCTCTAGAAGGATTCGTTTTTTCAATGAATCACACCTTTTCACTTGTCGCATCCAGCGCGCTCGTCGCTTCGTCCAGCAGCAACAGCTTGGGATTGCGTATCAGAGCACGAGCGATTGCAATGGCGCTGTTTCTGTCCACCGGAGAGCGCACGGCCGCGTTCACCGACGTCCGTGTCGTAGCCCTAGGAGATGGGAATGCGGTTTTGGAATGAAAATTTCAGAGTAACTTGCTCCATAGAGAAACCGTGATCATTTCCCATTGTTGCTCTAGTTCTGGATCAATTCGTTTAGAATCGTTACCAAACTATGAACTAACAGCTGGCAACGTCTCATGAAACCGGTCGCGTTGGCCATGGTGCAAGCTCGCTTGACGTCGTCGAATGTTGCACCCTCCCAGCCAAGGCAGATGTTTTGCCGAATCGAGCCCTGATGTCACACATTTTCTTACATTTGTAACTTGAGAAACTGTCTTGCTTCGTTGTGATGAGTTCTGCATTGATACCAAGTTGATTTTGTGAACTTTCTCGTTTTTTCTCTGCCTGACCTGGAACAGCACAGGCTCTTGGCCAACGAGAGCAACTTGCGTGCGCAGATGATGAATATCGATTGTTCGATGATCGTGTCCGTCCATTTCTGGAATTGTGAACTCAGCTAGAGTTTCTCTCACAGTTCAAGAAGACCAGGAAAGTTATTGTGAAGCAGGATACCAAAAGAACACATTCGAGCACAATTATCTATGTGTGACTCACAATGGGTTCCCGATTCCTGCTCGTAAAATCGCTCGAGTAGTCCGATTAGTGTACTCTTGCCGCAGCCTGAGCGAGAACTTTCAATCCCTGTGCTCTTGAGTCAAACTTCAAAAGTCACACAAAGTATTGTTCCACTGGTCGATCCCACAACTTCGATCAGTGAGAAAACCATGTTATTATTACCTGAAGATCCAACGAGTGCTATCGATTCTCCCTTGCTTGCAGATACGCACAAATTCGAAGCGACCTTGCGATCTGCTTGGCAGGATATGCGAAGGTGACCTTGTTGACGACAAAGCCGCCGGAGAGATCGGGCTTGGGTCCTCCGGTAGTACTCATTCAAGGGAGGTCGAAGTATCTGATATTGATAGACTATGTCGATAGAGAAACTATTCCTGTGGAAATTATGATAATCCGAACCTTTTTGCTGGATCAAAGTCCACTCGGGTCGATGATTTGCATTTTGTGTTTTGTATTTTTTTTCTTATATTTTTTTGTAAGCACATGTATTTTGCTCTCACCTGTACAAGCACCTAGCAGCAACATTCGCCCTCATCATCTCTGGAATAGCCGGATAAAGCATGATTGTAGCCCAGCCGATATTTTCGACGCAGTTTGCAGCGCTGAAAGATATTTCCGACTGTGGTAAAAATGAAAAGAAAGTTCAGATACTCATCGTTTGCACAGTATGAAAGGAGGTGAGAGCGACACAAAATTTCAGCCACGGCCACTGAAAGGTGAGACTGAAAAACTGACGAAAACATAGTTTCTCCGTCGATTTCGCCAAAGACGACCATCGTCATGCCTACAGCGTACGCTACGCAGCCGAGGATGTAGACGCCACCTTGAGAGGCGCCATAGATCAGGCCTTGAAGAAGCGCTATCTGCAAAGAGTAATTTCGAATTATTTCGACCTCTCCGATCTTGTGAGACACGTTCCCAACCCTCTGGTACGAGTGTACGAGTCTTTCCGGAGAAAAAACAGTTTTCGATATTGTTAAACACAAAACTCACCACAGTGTCGCTGCTCTCACAATCTCGCTGAGCCTTGACATAGCGGCCTTCAAAGTGATTCTCAGCAGCCAAGAGTTGAATAGCGCGGGCTTGCTCGAGCATTTCAATGGCCAGCTGATGGGTGTTGATCTTTCATGTCAGAGAGATTTTTTAATCTCGCGCACTTTTCCGTGATCACATTTTGACCAAAAAGAACAAGCTGATTAAAAACACAGATCAGTGTAAATGAGAGACTCGATACGAGAATCGCTCTAACCTCCGGGGTCTGATCATGAAGCAGCTGTTTTTCTGTCGCTTTCGTGAGCAAGAAGATGTAGGACGATCAGGATTGAAAATATGAAGGAACAGCGAGTGAGAAACCTGCAGATTTCGAGTGACGCTCTTTCCTCTCTTTCATGAAGTATTTCTTTATTCGTTAATTTTCTAGCAGCGGTCTTTTGCGAACTCTTGCTCTGTAAATGGAGAGGATTAGGACTCCTAATTTAGGAGTTGATCTCTCGAACTTCGAAACAGCGATTGCTGTCTGCTTGAGATTTCGGAAAGTTTCTTCTGAGCACGCACCAACAATGCCAATTCTCCAATTGAAGATAAGAGCGATGATGGCCATGGCGATAAATGCAGAGGAGCCGTTGACGAGCATCACGAGACGTTGATCTAGCACCTGATTGATCAAGCTCAGCCATCTGATCAGTTCATACGGAAAATCAATCATTCTATCAATCCTAATCATTTCAGGTGGATGTGAACGTCTTATCAGTGCAACTCATAGAGCGCGGAACAGTGGAGTTTTTTTCTAACGTTGCGAACATTGTAAGGAGACCGTTTTCGAGGAGTTTGTGAAACTCACAAGCGAATAGATTCGGAATATGCTTGTTGATGTCGGAGGACGATTGTGGCGTTTCTGTGGAGGATATGTTTATTCAGGTTATGAAAAACGCCTCTTTTCTCCCGAGATCAGTCTTGTTTCAAAACTGCGCTTCTCTCACCCTGATTGCGGTCTATCGAAGTACGGTGCTTGTTGAGCCAAGACTCGCGAGAGAATGCGAGTGCGGATATCCGAGATGGCACACTCGCCAGTATAGCCAGTCAGTAGATGCTGCAAAATGTGTTATTAATTTTTTTTTCAAGGAGAAACGTCAGGTTGGCAATGAGAGAAACGATCGAAGAAAGTTAGAATTTCATGCATGACTGACAGCGAGCGTAATCAAAATCCACATTGCAATGCCAATCGCCGCGCCAAAACAGCAAACGACAGTCAGATCGTGCGTGTACGCATCATCAGGAGCGAGCCGCTGAAACATTTGTTTTTCGAAAAAAGTTCTAAGTATTAGCGTGTGACTAATTGATTACATCCGGATCCTGGAGAGAAAATTAGGAAATCTCACCCAGAGCTGCGTACATGAATTTGAACAGAATTGAGTAGAGTGGGAACTCGAGGCCTCTCAGGATGATTACGAAGAAACTGGCGAGTATTTTGAAGTAGTGACCTGGAACATGCTTTGCGTCGACGAGAAAGTGGTCCAATGTGCTTGCTCGGATCTTATTATGATTTTTCTCAGAACTTCGAAGATCGCAGCGAGCATGAACTGTGAACTCGACGCTGTTTAGACACGTTCCAGATTTTGAAACAACAATATGTATGCAGCGGAACTACGATGAATAGATTTTGAAACACTCGTAAACTCACCATGCGTATAAACTCTAAGCAGCGTAGAATTTGATCCGCTCTCATACGGATCAGCTGCTTTCTTCTTCTCCAGCTTCTTGTTTCTTCTGAGCGTGAGTGATCGTTTCAGACGCCCCATCAGACTGCCTCCGCCCATCGAGATGCTGCCACGGGTTGAGAGATTGGGCTGGATGTGCGATTCCCTGACGATTAAAACCATCAAATTCAGGAATTTCCAGAGTGTCAGAACGAAATTTTTGCGAGGCCCGGCGGAACTTGCTGCGAAGCAATCAAAAAAGGAAGAGAAAAAACAGTGATCTCAAATTTTTTGAGGGGAGCACTAAGCAAAATTTCCAAATAAGTAAACAGCCCAACTCACATATTGCTGCTTCCCTGCCTGACTATCGTATTCGAGCGCTCGCGCTCAGCTCTCTCCAGTTTATCATTATCAGTATCCAGTGATTGCGTTTTTGCCAAAGTGGAGTAGATTCCATCGATTGCAAGAAGTTCATCGTGCGTTCCTGCAAGCATGTGATTTTTCTGTTCCGCACTTCTGGAAGAGTTTTTCGACGCTCAGAACACCGATGAATGCCTCAGAACAGTTTCCGACAGGTTCGGAAAACTGACCTTCCTGAACAACCTTGCCCTTGTCCATGACGAAGATGACATCTGCATCCTTGAGCGTCGAGAGACGATGCGCGATCATGATTGTTGTGCGCCCGCGAGATGCAGAGTTCAGAGCAGCCTGCGAAAATGCTACGTAATGATGTGGAAAACCTGGAAATTCGCACCCCAAAACATAGCCGAGCCAACCTGGTGATTTCGAGAAACCTCGAATACTTCTACATCCGGATTTTGATGATTCATCTATTCGTAGCTAATTCAGAGAGAAAAAAACGTACCTGCACAATCTTCTCACTCTCCACATCGAGCGCACTCGTAGCCTCATCCAGGATCAGAATCGGAGGATCCGGGAAGAGTGCTCGAGCTATGGCGATGCGCTGCTTCTGGCCCCCGGAGAGCTGCACTCCACCAGGACCAACGATCGTATCGAGGCCCTGATTATCACACATTTCAGTTTTGATCGGGGTCCAAAAGTTATGAGTTTCAGAGGATTCAAAAACCAGGACTCATAAACTGGTCTGAACCTACCTTTTCCATTGTCTTCAAGAAAACTTCCGCGTGTGCCATTTGAGCAACTTTTCTGGCACGATCCTGAAAATTTTCCATCCTCATATCTCAAATCAGCTCAGTATGTTCAGTACCTACAAGTTTCGTAACTTTATGAAAAAAACAGAATTCGGAAATCCACCTCAACACTTCCTTGACCGCTCCACTCTCGTCCGAGCACGATATTCTCCAACAGCGTTCCATTGAACAGATACGGCTCTTGTTGAACGATGCCAATGTTCTGTAATTATCGTGCTCCGTTCTCCATCCCTCCCCTCTCGTTCCCCTTACCTTTCTCAGGTAATCCGGACTGTACGTGCGAATATTGCGTCCATCCAAGATAATTTCACCTTGTGAAATGTCATAGAGGGCTGTGAGTAAGCCAACCTGATCAGAAATATTTGTACGTTTGTATAGAAAATGCAACAGAAGTTGGTGATGTTGAATAAGTGATGACGAGTGTTGATGACGTTGGAGAGTAGGGAAAAATGTGGAGATTGTGACTAACAGATGTACTTTTGCCGCAACCAGAGTGGCCAACGAGAGCGATCGCTTGACCTTTCGATGCTGACCAGCTTGTGCCTGTCAATGATCCACACTTCATATTCGGATTATTCAGAACTGATCAACAAATGCTAGATCACATAATTAAAGAACCTGTAGAATCGGTGTTGATCGCGTCGGATACGTAAACTGCACTGATCGGAACTCGATGTTGCCTTGGAGCACAGAGTTCTTCGATGGCCCAGCGAGATCCGAAGGCTTAGGGCAGTGTTGCGGATGGTTTCTGTGGATTGAAACTCCTTTGATCTTTGCGGAAAATCAATTGTCCTTTTTCGATCGGAACGGCAATCATTGAAAACCTCTACTCATACACTTTAATGTTCAGGGAAAAGGAGGTCCATTTCTCGCTCTGAAAAAAGATGAAGTCTAACCCTATCAATAGTCTTGTAGATAATCGCCGCTGCAATTCTGCACTTGAGCAGAGCCATCATGTGCGGCCCTAGCATGCCGAGGAAGTAGGCGCCCATCACGATGCCATTGATTGCGATGATGACGCTGCCAGGCTCAGCGTCCAGACGCCCAGAGTGCATATCCATGATGCCCCAGCTGAAAAGAGAATGTTTGTTCATCAGAATCTGCAGTTTTTGTTCACCGGTGTTGATCGATTAGGCCGATTCCTGGGCCACTTCTTTGCTCTTCCAACTCTTTTTTCAATTTTTTCAGCGGAACATCGGAGAGAATGAAACGATGAATTGAAACTCACACTAGACCTCCAACCAGGAAAACGTAGATCTGGAAGAAGAAGCAGCCTTCAAAAAATCCGTTGATGAAGTACATCAGTGATGCGGGCTTGCGTGATGCTTGCTGGATGCCGTCAAAGTGCTGAACAAGCGCTTGTATTTCCGATGATTAGCGAGGGACCGGTGTTTGAGTCTCGCTCAAACTCGAGCGAAGTTTCGAAAATTAGAGCCTATATCACCCACGAATGTGGTTTTCATGGAAATGAACTCACTTGAACCATTTCCTTCTGTCCATTGCATGCCGCGATCGTCTTCACGTTCATTATCAACTGCAATGCAGACTTCAGAGTGAAATTTAGCAGTTCAGAGGGGAAAATCAGCGTAAAAGTGTGAAGAGGACAGAGAAAAATGATATATCCCAAAATCAGGAATGGCGTGAGAACTGCAGAATCCGGATTTTACCTCTTCAATCAGCGAAGCAGCTTTGCCACACAGATCCATGTAGCGACTCATCGGACGGGCGGCGAACTGGAAAAAGGAATTTTGTGTCTGCGTAAACGCTTTTGCAATATGAGTGAGAATGTGTAAGGATTTGCAGTTTTTAGGACACTCGAGACATGAAAAAATATAAAATTTTTTCGTTGAATGGGAAAAAGTTGCGCATTTTCCTGACGGCTCGAAAAAGCCATCTCTCACGTGTTGAAAATTCCTTTATAGGTGAGATAGAGCACCTTGAAGGTTTCGAACGACCAACCCATAACGCAGTGAACCGCTGCACGGAAAATTCTCAAAAGTTGTACACTAGTCAATCAGGTGCTGCTCTTCAATTTTGTAATTGGTCGAAACTCTCAAAAACCTCATTTATGTACCTGTTTTCTCGTTTGAAATTTTCCACCAGGTGAAACATTACCTGGTTATGGCGGGGGGAAGGTAATCTACTCATAAAATTGTAGAGCACATTTTTTTACATAGGAGGACAGTCTTCAGATGGTGAAACCTGGGCACCTTTTTTTTGGTAGATAGCTCGGCGTGAGGCCTACTCTCACAAAAAACATGTTTTCAGCCTTTTTTATGCTAATTCGTGCTCTCTCAATTTGAGTTTTCCTGTAATCGTGTGACGGCTGTGCTCGCAAATTTTTTTTGTATTTTATTATTGTTCACCGTTCCAAAGTTTTCCATATGATTCTCTCAAGTTTCACTTCTTTCCAGGTTCGGAAATTTGCAGTAAATATCAGATCTGCGGAGGCACGAGAATGCAAGCCACCATAAGATCAAGCAGAATGCAGTTTCTTTGAAAGAGAAGGCCGCCAGGAGATTCGATCAGAACTGCGGTACTTGGAACGAACACGCCATCGGCCTCTTCACCACAAATACTCACTCGTCCACCCTGATCGTGGTTTCGCTCTACGCAAGCCTCGCGCAGCTGGTCGCCATGACGTGAGAGTTCGAGCATCCGTCGATGCCTACTTCAGTGCGTGCCGCCCACTTCGTCGAGCTGAGCCACGTGTTATGAGGCAAGCGCTCGAGGATGAACGCAATCCGGACGGCTCTTACGTGCACACGCTGAGTGCGTGTCTCAACGAGCGCTAGCTGACCTCGTTTTTTGGAGAACTCGAGCGCAAACGACTGCAGTCTGGTGAACCGGAGAAAAAAAGCGGAGAAATCAGCAGCTGCTGATTCTCCCACAGCAGAAGAAGAAGATGAGGGCAGAGTGCTGCGCAGTCAGCAATTGACAATGCTGTTGATCCAACCTAGATGATGTGCATTTTATTGTTGTTTCCACTCCACACTTCTCCATGTGTGATTTGCATTTTGCCTGCGTATGTCTGCTTGTTACCGAGATGAACTTCTATGATGATACCTTATCGCAAGATCATAGCACCAACACAAAACCAATGAAAAATGAGACAAATATTCTCACAATTGGACTCGTTCCAAACACAAATACGAGAAAACTCAATTTGAGAGAGCACGAATTAGCATAAAAAAGGCTGAAAACATGTTTTTTGTGAGAGTAGGCCTCACGCCGAGCTATCTACCAAAAAAAAGGTGCCAGGTTTCACCATCTGAAGACTGTCCTCCTATGTAAAAAAATGTGCTCTACAATTTTATGAGTAGATTACCTTCCCCCCGCCATAACCAGGTAATGTTTCACCTGGTGGAAAAATTTCAAACGAGAAAACAGGTACATAAATGAGGTTTTTGAGAGTTTCGACCAATTACAAAATTGAAGAGCAGCACCTGATTGACTAGTGTACAAATTTTGAGAATTTTCCGTGCAGCGGTTCACGCGTTATGGGTTGGTCGTTCGAACCTTCAAGGTGCTCTATCTCACCTATAAGGAATTTTCAACAAGTGAGAGATGGCTTTTTCGAGTCGTCAGGAAAATGCGCAACTTTTTCCCATTCAACGAAAAATTTTTATTTTTTTCATGTCCCGACCCTTGCAAATTCTTACACATTCTCACTCATATGAAGAACGAATCAGTGAAAAAAGCAGTACGTATTTCGGAGACTCACCCTAGCCATAATGCCCATCGTAATCGCAGACATTGGCCCCATGCCAAATGTGACGAGAGCTACGCGCCAATTGAAATAGAATGAGATGCCAATGGAGGAGCAGAACATTGCGCAGCCACGGAGAACGAGAGGAACCTGGAGGTATGATAATCGTTTATCAAATCCTATTAACTTCAACAGCTTCTGAGCAGTCTTCAGTATCCGGAGTAAACGGTGAAAACTCACTTTCTCGCCGAGACCATCACGAATTCGATCGACGTTCCTGTAGAGATTCTGGGTCTTTTCTTGATTACACTTTTGAGAGAAAAATCGACAGAGAATTATAGTTGATATCTCTACTTCGCAAAATTCAATCTCAAATGATGTCTCACGAGTTGAGCTGGGAAGAGAGCTCTCCAGCAGCATTTGTATCCATTCCACTTTGCATCCTGACGAATTGCAGCTGCGAGGAATTCACGACGAAGCCGAGAAACGATGCGGAATGTGGCGAATGAGAGAACGAATTGCTGTAATCATACGGAATTCCCCGGCGCAAATCTCGAAGTACGTTATATTCTATTCAAAATTCTGATACAGGTAGATAGAGAGTGTACTCCGATAACTTTCACTGTTCACTCACTCACACAGAGAATTCGCGGAAATTTCTTTCCGTGTAGCGCATAAAATTTGCAACAGCTCATTTGTGATCGAAAAATGCATCAACAACATTCTCACCTGGATCGAACAGACAAGCAGCTGTAGAACGCAAGCGATTGCATACACAATCACGTACCAGCGAAGAGATGCGTAGAGAGTTTCATTGCCGACACTCTGCAGGATACGTTCGAAAAATCAGAATCGAGAAAACGTGGTAACACACGAACGGTTTTCGGTTTTCCAATGTAGCTGTGATATCTAGAACTTTTAATCAGGTAACCTTCATTCCACGTTTTGTGATTCTAATAAAACTCACATCATCCTTGTGCTTCAACATCTGATTGGCTACCAAGCCGCCCAGTACAGTATTCACAGGCATACAAACACCAGAAATCATTGCTAGAACATTGCCAAGAATCATGAACAGCGTATCCGATGTCGAAGCGAAGCGGAACTGAAAACAGGCGGGTTTTTTTCGGAGTTGAACGTTGAAAAATCACCAATTCTGTAGTGGAGCAGGGCTTCACATCTGACTCGTCATCTTGTAGATCGCCTCTGAAATCAAATGTGAAAATTTAGAAAAACCCCATTCAATCAGAGTGAACATAATGAACAGCTGTTCCAGTCTCGCTCTATATCATGACCACTGCCTGAGAACAACCCCACCTGCACATCAAAGCTGCTATAAACTTCTCTCCACAAGAAATACTCCGAGCACCATCTTCTTTCGAAGAGGTCGAAGACATTTTGGAAATTCTCTGAAAATATTCTGAAAATGACGGGCAATCATATGTATTCGGCGAAAAGACGAGAGAGATTCAATTTCACAAACGATGAGTTGCATTCTGCTGAAATTTATAGGAACGGAGAACTGTGCGAGCAAGAGGAAGATTGACAATAGAAAAACGTTTGGAATACAAATGACTATTTCTCTCTTTCTCTTTCTCTCTATGTCTCTCTCTGTGTCTCTCTCTCTCTCTTTCTTTCTTTCTTTCTTTCTTTCTCTCTCTCACCTTCTAACTCTATCTGTATCAAAAGCACTTTTCTTGCCCTAGGGTGTTTTCATTCGGGAAGGTGCGTTATGGAAAGGTGATGGAGTCTCTCTCTCGCACTTGGTGGAATCACCTCTTTATAGTTGAGAGTCAATCCGATCAAGGGCTCTCCCCCTCGTGAACGGAAGCCCAGAGAAGCAGAATTGAAAAATGAACAGGTTTTGTACCCAAAAGAGTTGGTTTTCTGATGTTGGATGAGCGAGAATGAACTTGGAATAGGAGAGAAAATACAAATCAAGCAAGAGTCAACAGATACAGTCAAAATGATAGAGGAGAGAGCGGAGAGAGGGAGATCGAGAGAGGAGAGAGGAAGCAAGAGAACATGTGTAGTTGACGTGACAAAAGTTCAACCTGTGGAGTGGTGCCGGAAAGTTCAGAAATGATCATTGGGGTTCTATGTATCTAGAATGACGGGAAGGAGGGCTTTTTCCAATGACAGAAACCAAATCTTGTTTTTCGTTGAGAGGCGTGTAACTGTATGTTGCTGTGCTGTAGTGAAATGGAACATACACCATCTCTTTACCATACAATTTTGCATTCCTTTTTCTTACAAAGAAGAAAACTTCTACTGGTGTAAGACAAAACTTCTACTGGTGGTTCCGCATGAATCTCATCTTTGACCAAAAGTTCTCCAAACACATAGATCAAATTTCGGGCCCAAACTGTAGTCCAAATATTTCCAGTCGACGCATTTTAGTCCCGAATACTGATAAATTCAGCAGCACTCACGAGGAAATGAGTAAGCATGCCCTACACTCTATCCTAGTCGGAACCCAGTAGAGCTATCCATAGCATAGCTCAGAGAGAGAGAGAGAGGGGGAGGAGAGAAGGAGATAGTGAGAGAAAGAGAGAGAGAGAGGGAGAGAGAGAAAGAGAATTTTTCTGGGACCATTCATAGTCTCATTCTTCGCTAGAATGTCCATCACAACTCTCTTTGTTCAACTATCTTTGATTGATATCGTGTTGGGTCAGGTGAGTCATCAACGACCCAAAATTTCATCGACTCTTCAATGACAGTTTTACGAGAGCGAACAAACTACGTTCATTATGAGAGTTCTAGCTCATATGGAGAATATCAATGATGTGTGTGCTTGTGCTGGCGAATGTACAGCAAGAGCTGGGGTTAGTTTCTCTGACATGAGTACAAACTGTTGAGTTGATTTCTGTGTAGACCTCTTGCCACTTCGCTGTGCTGAGTGATGAAATCGGATCAAAATTCGCTTTTAGTGTGTAGCGTTCATTTTCGCAAGTGATGGTTGCGTGCTGCAAGCTGCTCCAACGTTGGCCAAACGTGGTTCAGTTTAAAATTTCGCCACTTTTTTCTTGTTGCTAACCGTGCTCTTCATTGGGATCGAAACTGAAAAGTGTGAGAATGGAACGATGTTTGCAGCGACGTGCAGAAGGGCGTATGCGCGCATGATCAAGACAATATCGGTGCGTCATTCTAGTGATTCATTCCATTACAAGTAGAGACGAGATAACCGCAACTCTGTGCACCACCCAGACATAAGTACAAACTCGTTATCGAAAAACTGTAATTCATATCTCGCTTTGTCCTGGGGCAATGACCGTCAAACTTGGTAGAATAATTCATAAGGCTGATATCACCGCACACCCCAAATTTCAGCATCATAGCCTCAGGACGAAGCGAGATATGAATTACAGTTTTTCGAAAACGAGTTTGTACTCAATCCCTTTTGGCGAGAAGAGTTGCGATTATCTCGTCTCTAATTACAAGTCATCACGAGTTTTAGTTTAAAAAATTCATAACAGTTCGCGCAGTAATCCGTTTTTGGACGTCTGGTTTGAGTTGCACTACGTACTCAGGCAGATCGGCGTAGGCCTGCCGCAGTTCGCAGGTCTATCGCAGGTCCCTATCGCAGCTGCGTTTGGGCTGCGCAGACCAAAATGAGAACTTTCTCAGTGAAATATAGTAGCGCAGGTCTCAGCCGCTCCAATCGCAGCTGCGATTCGGCTGTGATCGCTTTGTAAGTTCGCTCGCAGCTCTAGCGCAGCTGCGGAGAGGTTGACGGATAAGCTTGTGCGCAAAGCGCACCTTCTGCGCACAGACCAATTACTGACTCATTTCTCGTGTCCACTCTGTGCTGACTCCAACTTTCGATATCGACCGGTTTTGCTTGCACTTTCTGATTTCATTTCTTCTCGTAATTTACTTCAAATCTTTCTTGTAAAGTTGGTTTTTTCATACGATTCGTTCGAAATGTCATGTTATCTTTCTTCGCGACCTGCTCATGCTACGATAGTGTTTTCAGCATCATTTAGTGAGCTTGCAAATACTACTCCGTGAAATTTCTGTAGTTCTGATGAGAATTAGAGTTCTTCTCATCACTATACGTCTGAATGTGAATGTTTATCTCCTCAGGATCAATCGGATGCTTACTCCCAAGTGATGGACGTCGCTGATGTGCCTCGGGACGACATGCTGGGCTATTTCGCTGTGAGTTTATAGGTTTTATGAAATTAATTTGTTCCAGCAACTTTTCCAATAAATGTGGAGTTGACTATTGCTCTGGAATGAAGCGAGTATTACTCAAAACAATGAAACGAGTCCCGGTGATCTTTTCTGTTACAATGATTTTTCCAGAAATGTTGAATTATTGATTTCGAAAACTTCTAGGGTTACATCTTGTACATCGCTTTTCGGTCATGGTGAATGCCATTGATAACCGATAAATGTCTAAATGTCTATGTCTATGTCTAGGGTTACGGTAGCCTCACTTTCACGTTCATTACATCAAATAACGTGGTTTTTGGTCACTGTGAATCGGGGAGAAATGATTCAACAATGATCATATCGTTGTTATGTGATTTTTCGCAGAGAAATAGTTCAGAACATAGTTGAAGACGGATTGGGCAAAATTCGATTGCATTTACGTACCCATAAACAAGGCAGATGAACTGAAGATGGAAATCAGGCACAGTAACCACACGGGATCCATAATTTTCCAGCTACTTCCCTGAGCGCAAGCCATCGTCCCGGCGAATATTCCAGCTTTGGCGCCTATGAAAGTAGAGGTGCGTTCAAATTATCTTACATACCAGATATCAAGAAGGAAAAAAGATGGGTTTTAGAAAACTTTCGAACGAAAACATCAAGATTAAACGCTTCAATGTGGAAGGAGCTAAAAATGCTACAGTACACCTTCAGTGCGAAAAGTTTTGCGGTTCTGCTGGTTCCCATTCCAATGTGCAAAGCGAATTCGTGCAAAGCGAATGATTGAGGAACCGAGTGCAAAAATATGAAAGTACTTTTCCAAACTTCAAGCGAGGATAGCTTCTCTACGGTAGGAGGCCTAATAGCCCGGGGCTATGTATCTTTTGATTGAATGCGCGTTTTCTCGCCATCAGATGTAGAAACTTTTCTCGTCAAGCTACTGTAGGGCAGCTACTTCCTCGTGGAACCGACATAGTGAAAACTATTTCAATGGCGTGTTTCCTTGTCAGGTAGATGGTATTGAGGGCTAACTACATATATCAAAAAACGACAAGGCATTTTATGTAGGATATTCTTCCTCGATTGCGGGAGACGGTAGCCCATACGTGTCATGTTTGAATGTTGCACTATTATATTAAAAACTGAATTATTGATAAGTTCGCCAACATCCGTTTCATGAAAATATAATTTTGCAGATGATCGCCGACGTCGTCGCGTTGCCTGGCTCCGAGTTCCGGATTGGCGGAGCGGTTCGAGGATCTTTGCTAAAGAATGATTCCATGCGATTATCTCCATCCGCTTCATCTTAGTCGAATCAGTCACTGTGTTTTCGAGACATTTGGTAACGTTCGTTGTTTGCCTGCGTCTGTTATCTCGTCTCCATCTTCTCCCTGTCTCTTCTGTACACCTTGACAGACCCACAAACCATTTGTGCGTCTGTCAGAATGCAGAGGAGAGCATGAGGGGAGACTAGAGACGCAGAAAAAAAAGTTTGCCCAAATCTCTCAAAACTATGTATGGTAACTGAATCGGATATAATGAAACGATTGGTGATACTAGTTTTTGCTCAATATCCAAAAAAGATCCTCGAACCACATGTTTAATTATTTTCTCAAAGGCGTTAGAAATTTTGAGCTCTCTTTGAAAATGGGGGGCCGTGAGATTTCGGACGGAGGGGGGGGGGCGATTAGCGGTTTTTGGCGGACCCCATTTCTTATGAGAGCTAAAATGTGTGCTTTGAGGTAGAGACCGTAAAAACGCAATTTTTGCGCCACTGGGACAAGAGTACAAACTCGTTTTCAAAAAACTGTAATTCATATCTCGCTTCGTCCTGGGGCTATGATCGTCAAACTTGGTAGATTGATTCATAATTTTGATAATACCGCACATCCCGAATTTCAGAATCATAGCCTCAGGACGGACCGAGATATGAATTACAGTTTTCGGAAACGAGTTTGCACTATTGTCCCTATGGCGCAAAAAATTGCGTTTTCACGGTCTCTACTTTGAGGCCAGTTATTTTTGAATGTTATCTTTTTGACGAATCGCCAACTGTATGATGTGAGATCTTTCGTTTTATGAGTTCCATTCGTTTTGTGCTGTAATATATGCCGTTCGATGTTGACTGTAGAGAGATCTTCGATACGTTTCAAGAGTACAGTACTTTCTACCTAGAATTCGTTCAGTTCAAATGATTTTTTTGTTTCGCATAATGGGATGTAAGATGCTCTCTCTATTCGATCTGAATTTCATCTGTCACATGTTCTGGTTGTTGGTGCTTCTACTCATGATAAATCTGCCTGATTTTTCACCAAAACGTTTGTTGAGAGTGTTCCGAACAATGAAATCGCAGTGAATCAGCCACAAAAGCAAGGAATAGCAGCTAAAGCGCAGTCCGTCAACCCCCCATACGCAGCTGCGTTCGACCTGCGCAGGCCCAACGCAGCTGCAAAAAGCGCCTGCGATTGACCTGCCGCAGCCCTGATTCATGCCAGCAATATTGCTGCGGCAGGAGCTGCGGCGGGCCTGCGCCGATCTGCCTGAGTACTTGCACAACTCATCAAGTTATTTTGTATCAGTATTACAGCTACTGAATTGACAATGAGAAAAATTACTGTCATCTCTATCATCTTCACTGTAAAACTGGATCAATGATAAAAATTCTGCTCAGCAAACTGCTCAATCGCTTCCATGCGCAATGACGATACCTTCTTCAACTACGAAATCCTCCTCTTCGACATCTCTGGCTACGACCACAACTCCAACACTCACAACCGCGTCTACCACAACTGCACCGATAACAACAACGTCTACCACTCCTCCTGCTGGTTACAACATGTGGACATTTGTTGGACGCAATCCAATGGTTATCACACTCACATTAAACTTTTTCTGGCGGTTTTCGTGACGCAAGTCGTCTACGGAATTTTTTCATGCCACAGAGAGTCTCTTACACGAACAACAATTCATGAAATCTAGCTTTCAGGATGTGTCCGGTCCCGGTATCTGCCCGGAGTGGCCAGACTGGAGCTTGTCTGCTGATCGATTAGTCGCTTGTAACTTCTACTTGGCGAGGTGAGAGCGCCAACTTCTCCTGTGAAATACAGTTTGGCGGGTGGTAAAGCAGTGCTTTCAGTTGGCAAACTTTTTTGACAGTGGTTCTGAGATTTTCTGAAAACTATGATTCTATAAGAAGCTTCTGTTAGAATTGGCTGTCGAAATGATCTGCGAAAAATGCATGTTCCATCAGAGAAGGCCTCCAGGCTACGCACACATGCGCTGCTGGTGATCACAGCTCTGCACAAGGCGTTCGCTGTAACTTTACCAACACTGAAGTGAAATCAGTTTCCGGAACACGGGATATGGAGCTTTGAATAATGAGAACTAAACCAAAGTAGACTGCTTTTCAGGGTCAGCTGTTCGTACTTGGGCTCAAAGACGATGTCGATCGGCCGGATTCGGATCCAGCTACGCTGAGAGAACGGTGTTTTGTGAGGTTTCCTCCCCGAAGCTATGAACTGATTGTTTGGCGCGGAAAAATGCAGCCCTACAGCAAATTGTGCCTAGGTTTCGTGTCTCGAGCATGTGGAACCGTTGGTTGTTCAACCGACTGTTTTGTAAAAAATTCAATTCAAAGGGACATCTATCAAGAACAATTTCGGTGCTCGTCGGCACCCTGTTTTATCATGGAATCTTCACTGTTCCAGTTTGCTTTCGATAGCACTGGCGAAGTTGACGTTGATCCGCAAATGTCAGTTCCTGATCTCTACCCGCCAATGATCGGCCAAATCGGAACAACGGGGCCTATTGTGAGTTATCAATTATGTAACAAAGAATTCTCTTCCATGGATTGAAAAAGGAAGCGATGATGGCGATAGAAAAAGGTTATCTACACGTTTCAGTGGATTCGATGGATGGATGCGAAACAGTTCAGTTGCGACGAGTATGTGAGTTTCATCTAATCTCGTTCCCTTCTGAATTCTATTGTCCAAATCATGAAAAAGAATTGAAATAACTAGAAGCTGCGCATTCAAGTATTCCCCTTTTCTCTGATTTTGAAGCTGTGGACAAAACGTGGTTGCAGCCGTACATTGTTCAATTCAACTTTGCTTTGGACCAAAATCCGAGCGATTATTATCTCGGAGGTTTTGCCTGCATTCACAGAAACTGATTCGAGTTCACTAGTTGATAAAATTTTCACTGCCGTCTTTTCTGCTGACACCGACTTTGAGAAGTTTACCTGAGACTTTATCAATCAGTCTTAGCTTTTGAGACTGCGAACAGTTTGCGCAAAAGATAACTTATGAAACGAATCAAAACGTATGACACGATCACGATGACCAGAGTTACAGCAGCGATAACATCAATGAGCCAATATTGCAAGAGATTCAGCTGCGCACCGTGATGATCTAGCTGCCTCAGGGGTCCATACTTCCCGAGAAACTCCATGTTGCGTATGAGAAGTTCCCTAGCTTCAAAGGGCTTTCGCGCAACATGCGCCCAACTTCGACAGCGCCGGGATTTGATTCTGAAAATTATTTTTTCGTAATTATCAGAAAATCGAATTTTGAAACAAATTTTTCTAAACACATTAGACCTTTTCTGAAATTTTCTTTTCTGAAAACACATACGTTGCGCAGTAGCTCCAGCAAGTGAATATCAGAGTTTGTACATGTGTAAAGGATTTGAAATGATCCCTCACTCTTTACTGCTCAACATCGTCTCGATAGTTCTCTTCAGCTGATCCGTTCCAGGCTCGAGAGCTTTCTTCTCGAGAATCATACCGGTGCCGAGGCGCGCCACTTGCTGAAGTATTTTTTCTGACAAAGATGAAAGTTATTTCGGACTACAGAGATGAACTCTTAAGGTGGGCTGCATAGCTTCAGCTCGAAACCGTCATGAGATCAAAAGTTTTTTGCATTCAGAGAACGAGAAGAAATGAGAAATGAGGCACAACTAACATGTGCATTTCTCAACTGATCGCCGAAAATCGGGATGACGACGAGCGGAACTCCAGCGGTCGTCGCTTCTGTCGTGGAGCCCTGGCCGCAGTGAGTGAGGAAGAATGTCAGACGTGGGTCATCTGTGAAATTTATTTAGAATCTTCAAGCGAGAATTGGAGCAGTTTAGTTTTCCACCAGCTCGGAACGCAGCAAAAAGACAGAAAAAAAGGATCCCACTCACAAAGCATATCATTTTGCGGTACAAATGTGGACTCGATGAGATTGGGGATTCCTTCGCTGAGTCGATGCGATGGATTTTCGTACTTCATTATGAAAGTGACATCAGGAAAAGCGCGTACAGCATCTCTGAGAAATTGATGAATAGTGTGAACTTTCCTCTTTCTCGTTTTTTCTCTTCTCATTGATTTCCATTGCGTTTTCTCGGAGATTTGAGGACTGTCGAAGAAGTGTTCTTTAGATATATGAATGTGTGTTTGATAAACATACAGAATGGTTTTCTTGAATCTTTCTGGCATCTTCTCTGCCTTTGCGAAAGTGCCGAAAGAGATGAGAACAGTCTGGGGTCGCAGATCGAAGATGTCTGACCATGTCTGACAAGGAACCCATTTTCCCAGGTACGTGACATAGCTTTTCTGAAAGCCCTCGTCGAGCTGATCATTTTTCATGGATAACATTCTGCAGAATGAGTCCTGGAGGGGAATGAGTCCTGAACACCTCTTTTTATACCCCTCCCACGACGTTGTTGTGAGAGTTAGCGGTAGTGCAGTGGTGAGTCATTAGAGTACAGTTCAAGAGCGGAGTCGGGGCGATGGATCGAGGCCATCGACGGACACTTTTCTTTTGCAGTTTTGCTAGATTCTCCAAAGTTCAAAAGAAACATTTTCGAAAACTCATTTTCAGTCATGCACCACTTGGCTCCCATTTGGATTTTGTGTGCTTGCAATGTCTAAAATTCTATGCACACTGTGTTTTGGGAATCTATAGTGTTTGCAGGCAGTGGGACTGGTACTAGAGAGCTGTGAGTGGTCTAGATGTGCTGTAAAAGCTTCATAATGCATTCTTGAGACTGCAGCATAACTGCAAAAGAAAAGTGTCCTGGGGTGGAATTGATCCAACGCCCCTCCCTGTCTCTTGATTGGAACTTTTTCTTTAATTTCTTCTCTCCAGGACTCATTCTGCAGAATGTTTTTAATGAAAAATGATCAGCTCGACGAGGGCTTTCAGAAAAGCTATGTTACGTACCTGGTTGCCACAGCGAGTGAAAATGGGTTCCTTGTGAGAAATGAGTTTTCATTAGTTCTCACGCATTTTCTATCAAGATGTTTGTCACGGAGTGTGCTAGCGTGAAAAAAAACTGTGGAAGGTCATCTACCTACGGAAAAGTGTTACCTTGTTTAGAGGTTTGTGACCAGTCGAAACGCTGATGCCCCCGATATCGATAACCTGTAGAGGAAAATCCGAATGAGTAAGACTCCTATCAACAATCTCTCCCCATGACCTATCTCACCGAAAACAGGGCAGCTGTTTCACTTACCTTGTGCGTCGTCACTCTAGGAAACTCCATCAGAGGATCGCTGTTCAGAAAGACCAGGGAAGCTTTTTTCAACGTATCCTGAAATGAGTCATGATTTTCAGAAACGAGACCAGTATAATGTTAGTTGTTGAATTAGTTGTTGAATTTTATGTCCACGAGCTTCAACTAACGAGTATCGGTCGGTTCGATTTTCTGAATAATTTAACTCCCTGTCAGACCATACTAACCGCTACAGCCACATGTCGCTCTCCGAAAACATTTTCAGATGCGGTATTGGATGCTTCGCGCATCGATCGGAAAATCCACCGGCCGAAAAATACCGAGAAGAAGTTCTGAATTCGTTGCAGGAACGTCATCCTTTCTCCGAACTGACTCATTCCACCTGCAAACTGTGTCTTCTCATGAAAATCTGTATCCCAAGTTGCGTGGAATCTCATGACATCTCTTGTCTCTTGTGAATAGGAATCTGATAAATACAGGGAGTTTTCACTGACCTGGAACATAGCTCGGTAGAGACGGAACGTGCGTTACACTGAACTCGTCGAATGTAGAAAGGGATTGGGTGACGGCAATCCGTGAGATATTGAGCTGTTCGAACAAAACTGAAACAACGATTCTCTGTTTTTCAGGGTCAACACTGAAATCAGAAAAAGCTTCGGAATTTCGAAAACTGACTGAAACCGCAGCCATCGAGAGCTTCACTGAACGCGACATCAAAGTTCTGCTCTTTCAAGTCTTCGAGTAAATTTGGATGACGTAGTGTGACTGATGTGATATTGCTATTACTTTAGCAGAAAGTTGGTTCGCTCTTGAGGGAACTGTGCTGAACTTCATCGAAGGTGGAAGAACTATTCTCCAGAATTTTCGCACGGAACATGTGAAGCTGCAATTGTAGATAGAGGGATCACCTTCACACTGTTGGGCGAAGCAATCGACAAACGATGGCATCCGCAGAAAGTTCTGAAAACGACCCTTGCTTTATCAGTATCTATGAAGGACCAATAACTGAACGTTTTCTTCACACCTCTTTCTTGTTGGAGGAACGTGAAAAAATTACAAAAATATGAGCAGCTCACCAACATCATCGTGAAAGTATCCTGATCTTCCCAGACCATTGGCATGTACTCATCATTGAACTCTTGCAAGAGACGACCGCTCTCCGTTTGCGGAAACCGGTAGATCTGGGGAGTTTGGTTGTACCGGGTGAAAAAAATAATATCAGAGCAAACCTTGGTCACATTTTTGACGACGGCGCTCTCAAAGTTGGGCTCAAAAGTAGGCGAAACGATAGTCTGAAAGTATTCCACCTGTTGCATTTTGTAGAAAAAGGAAATTCTGGGGCATTACGATCCATTTGGACCAGAAAACATTGGATTCAATATCATGGAGAAAAGGAAAAGAGGAATGGCTCAGACGGAAACTGACAACTTCATGACCCGCCTCCATCAAAACGGTCGAAACTTTGCTCAGAAAGTTGATGTGACTCCGTCCGTAGACTGGGATGTATCCAAGAATTTTCAATGATTCACATTGAAAAACTAACGCGAGTAGCACTATGATTTTCATGATTTATCGATGCAGTTTGAGATCAGCGAAACTCAAAACTAGGATCTTTTATAAGAACAATCATAGCTTTCACGTTATCTAGAGAGGGGCTGATTGCGACCATCGAGGTTGTTTCTGATAAGAAAACAGATCTGCACGTATAACGAAATGTTCTGTTACAGTCATAAACTATGTGAAAGTGTGTGTTGTGGACTGTACCGATTTGCGATCCAACCCATTCTCTCAAAACAATATGAAACAAAGATTCCACCAGTTCAAAATGAGAAGCTGTATAAACAAACTAAACTCTTCAAATGAAGATTCTATGATCAATAGTCAAGTTTTACGTCTAATTATTGTCGAATTTGTGTAAAAGAGAGCTGGGATGAGTGCTCTTGTGCCCGGACTGCGTTAGTGGCGTTGTTTGCAGGTGCTGCTCTACAGCAGAGAATAACCGACAGCCATTTTCTCACCTGGATTGTTGGAATACTCACGAAAAAGCTGAAATTTAGAACAGCACCCAAGAGATGAAATTGAAAAAACATACGGCTTCTCTGTATGAAGCAGTCATCATTATTGTTATAAGAGAATGTACTATGGAGTGAAGAACGTAGAAAGCAACAGCGATCGAGACGTACACTGTGATGGACCATGGTCAAAAATGGAATCAGTTCGAAAATTATGAAAACTCACAATCGTTATTCACTCGAGCAACTATGAGCAAACCGATTAGCGAGAGCGGTCCGAGTAGGAAAATGGTTGGTATCACAGACTGTGTTTCAAAATTCACTCATCCTGTTGCCAAAGTAGGTACAACAGTAGTTCCAAATTTACCTGAGCAATTAGAGTGATAGTCACCATTCGATGAAATGCGCGAGTTCTCACACTCATCGAAGTGGACAAGCCTGAAGAATGATTCGAGGTTTGAGTCGCGTCATTATTTGAATTTTCGTTGAAACTGACTTCAAGCGTGTAGAAAATGTGCCATGAGAGCGAGACTACGAAAGTAACAGACAAAACGCAATTGACGACTGTGACATCGATGAGAATCTGCAGCCCCTTTGCTCTCATTCACAGTCTTCATCACCCCACTACTTCAAGAACAACGGTTTCCTATCAATAATAGAAAATAATTCTATCATAATAGTATGGTAAAATAAGCATTTTTCCTTGGATCGAAGTCAAAGATACATGTGCGCAGTTTAGACTCCACTGTAGCTACGGTCTTCGATTCCGGCACCCTGGGGACTTCACCTGGCCAGTGCCATATCGTGCAGAGGATAGCATGCGACATCTGGTATTTGCTGAATCTCTTCGAGATCGAGACATGCTGCCTGGAGATGAACAGTGGAAAACTCTAGCCGTTTTTATATTTTGCTGATCATTGTTGATCATTGTTGATCATTTTTATATTTTGTTGATTCACTTCGGAAAAATGGCTCATTTCACCCTCTCAAAAATGATTGTCCGATCTCCGTGTTTTATTCCCTCTCTCTCTACACTATCTTGTTTCCATATGAACATCAGAGAACAAACTCGAGCAGTTTCATTGCAAGCCGTCAGCATCTGAAATACTTCCTCGCGCGACATTGCAGCTGGAATCAGAGCAACGGCATAGAGCGGAAAATAGCCCACAGATATCAAGCTGTGGATATATCGTAGGCTGCAAAAACATATTTTGGCGTGAGAAATAGATTGAAAAAAGATGAAATTGTGGAGAGAGCAAAACAACAAAAATCAAAGTCTGACATAGGATGCAGCTTGAACCGCGATCCTTCTACCATGATCACTTGATGGCGGTACATGTAGGCCAGAGAGAGCGTCGCAATGAGCAGTGCCAGGCAGAAGCAGAACAAGACCTGGACGGTTTCTTCTGGAGGCGTAGTCTCTGAACCCAGGCAAACAAAATCGACTTGGAAACGACCATCATGGTGATTCATGTTTCTTTTCGTTCTTCACCCATGATCCTTTTGCTTGTACATACAAAAGGCGGACATCCTGCTGTTTATTATGAAGTTGTTTAGAAATATGGGTTTCAAATTCCTGAGTTCTGAAACATCGATTCCGACCATGAAAACATGCGCATTGATTGTTCGAGGAAGAGGTCCTCTGGCGAAGACGCAGGGACTCGGTAGTAGAGCAAAAGCATGGAAACACACGTTGCCGATTATATCGAGCATGATACAGGTGAGCTGCGTGTTTTTGTCTCATCAAAAAAGTTTTTTGGTACAACCTGTATGAAAACAAGGTACTTCCTGTAAGATTGCATCTGGCCACTGGAGTAAAAGAAGATGAGATAGAGAGTGAGAAAGCTGAGAGCAAATGCTGAAAAAGCACGCACAATTTTGTCAAATAGATCGAAAACAGCGATTAGTGGTAAATAAAACCTCAGAAACTGTGAGAAGAAGGCTGTAGATTCTGTTCAAAACATGGAACAACCTTACAAACTTGTCAGTTTGAATGAGCTCACCTACAACGGATGTTGCAACATGAACCCAAGTGAAAGTTTGGATGAAATTTTCACTGGGTAAATCTTGACGGTGTTGATAACTCTGAAAAGAAAACACACAGAATTATTAAAATGACTATCAAAAACTAGCGAGCCGGTTTTCAGTCAAAAGGCCAAGTGTCAATTTACCGAGTCATTCTGGAACCAGCCTCTGACAATTCTACCGAGTAGATCTTCGGTCATTGGACAGTGCTGGAAACTATCCCTTTTCACGAGATCGAACACTCCCAATCATGTCTTCGATGGTTTCACCGGAACAACACTGAATTTCAACTAGGCTCGTGTTCCTTTCCCTTCCGGGAGTGCCTCAATCTTTGTCAGGCGCAGAACAACGTTCACGAACTGGTAAAGTAGTCCGGACTCTACTAAAATTCAAAATCATCCAAATAATAATAGAGAGTTGGAATTTGACCAGCGGATCTACTTTTCAGAAATGGAGTAGAATAAAATGGAGTCGAAGACAAAATACAAATCTCGGACGTATATACTAAATTACGCGCAGTTTTCTTTGTATTCGACATACTCTGATGACATTTGAGTTCAAATTAGTCTTGAGCAGATGTTGGTACCTGCAAACTAGATTCTCGCTTTCCGGGAGACCGATGATCGAGGTCTCGCATATGCCTCATTGATGAGACAAGGACAACTCATGAAAAAAGAGCTATACCTTGTCGAGTGAACTGAACTGACCACTTCTTACCAATAATGATCCGTTTGAGCTTTCAATCATCAGTCACTTTTATAGTTCATGAAATTCCCTAGACGGCAATTCGTCATCCTGTAGACATTCCATACACGGGAAATAACATCCAAACAATTAGTTCCGACATCAGCAGCGTAATCCATTGTGTTCCGAAGATCGAGATCTAATGCATGATTTTCCGAGGAAAAGTTTACAGCACCTGTCGTCTGATCTTTGCAAATTTTATTCACAAGTGATCTTGCAGGTGCTTTTCATCCCACCAGCTTTTTTCGAAAGAACTGATGAGGAGCAACAGATATTTTAGCTTTTTCCACTCTCACCAAGTATCAGATCAGGAAAATTCGTGACAGATCCTTGAATGATGCGGCGAAAATATGGTAAAAAAACTGCAGACACGCTCGATGAATGATTGTGATTGGCTCATTATCGATGAATGTGATTATGTGAATTGATCTCCTCGATGATTCCAGCACGCATTTATTCTACCCATAACAAAGACCATTTTATAGTATCTGTGAAAGCGTATTGAAAGTCCAATTTGAGAGGATTAGTCTAGGAAAAATGAGACAGAACCCTGGACATTCACCCACTCGGCTAATGAAAATGTGAAGACTACACTAACGAGATCATTCAGTTTTTATTTTTGACAACCGGAGCAATTTGCAGATAACGCATTTCAGGGAGTTGAGAATTATAACAGTTGAAACAACTACACAAGCGACGAAGAAAACAATAACATCCAATAGCCAGAATTGGAAAAAGTTCAGCTGAGCTCCGTAGTGTTCAAACTGCTTCAGAGGTCCGTACTTCCCGAGAAATTCCATATTGCGGATAAGGAGATCGCGAGCTTCGAATGGCTTGTCTCTGAGCATCTGACCGACGCGGACGGCATGTGCTTTGATTCTATAACAAATGCATACTATCAGTTATCTCTTTCGGAGTATTTTCAACTATCAGCTGACAATTAGTAGGAAAAAGCATGTGGTATACTTGAACCGAAGGAGATGCAGACTGATACACAAACGTATAAAAAATTTCAGACAACTCACTGCTTGTCTTTGAGCATGGTCTTGATTGTCTCCTTTAGCTCTTCTGTGTCTGGTTCAAGAGCTCTCTTTTCCAGAATCATACCGGTCCCAAGACGGGATACTTGCTGAAAAGTTGTCAACCGTACATAGGAAAGTGGCTGTACAGCAGAGCTGTCAGGAAACAAATCACAATCACAATCTTCTTTGCATCTCGTGAAGTTCTCAAGGCCAACATGCACGTATAATGTATGTAGTTTCATAATCACGAAGTGTTCAGAATCGGACCTGAGCATTCCTGAGCTGATCTCCCGTAACTGGGATAACAACGAGCGGAACTCCGGCAGTCGTCGCCTCTGTCGTAGAGCCCTGGCCGCAGTGAGTGAGGAAGAATGTCAGACGGGGGTCATCTGGAGTGGAGAACTGATTAAATGAATAAATTCGTGCAGGCATGTTGCCCTGAAGAAAATTATAATTGATCAAGTAGCACCACAATAGAATACTCACAGAGCATATCGTTCTGTGGAACGAACGTCGATTCAATCAGATTTGGAATTCCTCTGCTGATGTTATGGGATGGTTCCTCGTATTTCCAGATAAATGTGACATCAGGGAATGAGCGCACTGCTTCTCTGGAGAAAATGTTTCTCTCATTCCACCCATTCATCCAGGTGACATGAAAACATTTGCTTTTGAGAAAAAATACACTTATGAGTTGCGGAGCAAAACTGAGGGATTCCGGAGAAAAACGTACCGCAATGTTCTTTTGAACCGCTCAGGCATTAGGGATGCTTTCGCAGCTGTACCAAAGGAGATGAGAACAGTTCGAGGGCGGAGATCGAAGACATCGGACCATCTCTGAAGTGAAAAGTGCAATTGGCCCATTCTGCAGACAGCCACATCGAGTGGTGAAGATGCTAACCTTGTTCAGAGGCTTGTGCCCTGTCGAAACGCTGATACCGCCGATATCTATTATCTGACATCTTCATTATTTGCTTTTTTTGAGAACATGTATCTCGACAGAGTTTTCTATGAAGACCAAAGTTCAGTAAAGTTGCGAGAAGGAGGGACCTTGTGTGTCGTTAGTCGAGGGAACTCAACGAGAGGATCACTGTTGAGAAAGATTAGAGATGCTTTTTTCATAGTTTCCTGAGAATACAAAATCATCATAACACACCACGTGAATAGGTTTCATCTGGAGCAGAGTTTCATCGTGCTAGTAAGAGAAACTCTGGGACTGAGAGAGGAACTCACAAAAACTGGTACATGTTTGTCTCCGTAAACTTTTTGAGAGGCGATCTCAGCTCCGTCTCTCATCATGCCAAACAGCCAGCGACCCATGCACAGATATAACAAATTCTGGACTCGTGGAAGAAAACTCATGTTTTCTCCGAAGGGAGCCATCGCTGCTACAAAAGCAACATTTGATGTGATTTGATGTGACATTTGATGTGAGTTTGTATTGAGTTTCGTGTGAAGATAGGCGAAAGTTGATGGCGACTGATCTACTCGTTTGGATGACAGTGCTAAAACTATCCCGCTATGACTCAAAGTTTACTCCGCACTCATGTACCGAAACTGAATTTACAGCAATCTGAATTGATTGAAGTACGAACCGGGCACGTAGCTCGCTAGAGACGGCACATGCGTCAATTCATACTCATCAGATGTAGAAATCGATTGAGTGATTGCGATGCGGCTGATGTTGAGCTGCTCGAAGATTACTGAAATGTGGATGCAACTTATGTCCGCGGCAACTGTCTTGGTGTGTCTATGTGAGTGTATTTCTCCGAGTCTGGGAGAGCTTTATGAACCCAGTGATTCTGAAAATCGTCTCTTGTGAACTTTGTTCCGGAGACTCCGGTTACAACCCTGATAACTGGAACTCACCCATCCGCAACCATCAATCACTTCACTGAACGCGACATCGAAATTCTGTGCCGCGAGCTCTTCCATCATGCCCGGAATCTTGAGTGTGGCTGATGAATTGAAAACGAGATTCTGCATCTGTCCTTGTTTTTCCTCAATTTCTCTTCCTTGTCTGTCTCGCATCACCAACCCAATCCAACTGAGAAATTGGGAGCGAAGCGAAAGATCAGTGTATCCGGTGACAACCAGTCATCACAGTACTCTAAACTCTCACCTTCACACTGCGTGACCAAGTTGCCAGCGAAATTTGGCATGTTCTGATTGTGAGTAGTCATAAGGATTAGAAGTCAGACAAACAAAATCACTGTCGTTATAAATTTCAAAGTTTCAAGAAAATCAAACTCACTTTCCATATCGCTATGATATCTTCTCCCTCCCAAAGGGTGGGCATAAACTCATCATTGAACTTTCTCCAACGCTCTGCATCTCTTGTGGGAGCCATACGGTAGATCTGAAATTATTGATTCATCCCGAGAATAAGAATTATCACCGCTACTCGAAATTCAATGTTAAAAAATGGGGACTAACTTTAGTCAAGTTTATTGGCAGTGCACTCTCGTAATTAATATCGAGCGTTGGGGATATTGCAGTCTGGATATAGATAAAATGGAATCCATGTTGTTTTTTCAGAGAAACTGTATGTTCTAGAACTCACCACTTCATGTCCAGCTTCCATGAGAGCGCGCGCGATTTTTCCAAGAAAGTTTATGTGACTTCTTCCGAAAATCGGAATGTAAGCCAGAAACTTCAGTGCCTGGCATTGGTGGACTGCAACTATCGAGAGTAAAAACAGGGAGACTAATTTCATGACTATCTGTAAGCTGATTTAGCTTCACTCAGCCACCGCCCTTTTGTCAGTTGTTTATAAGTCGAACACGTAACCTTCTCTTATCAGGAAAACCTCTTCGATCATCCAAACCAAACTGTTTGCTGACCACACATGAAAAGCTCCTACGAACAAATATGTACGTGTAAGTATGTAGCTCATCGGAATCTGCTGGATGTTGGCAATTTCATGGAATAGGTTCCTGTCAATTTTGTAGTAAAAGTGAGAGCTCTGTCATGAGCGAGAATGAGTGATTTCAAAACAAAAACAAAACAATTGCGTTATCGGGCGGGCTGGCAATCAAAGTCTTCTGATAAGAATATTTTGCAGAAGTGTGACGTTACGCGTACTTGTCGTGAGTTGCCACGGAACTTTGTTTTGCTCTCTCCGGGGGAAGAGAGATCGCGAGAGTGCCAGTTCCATGTAGGGACCGAGGCAAAGGGCGATACGGTAATTCTCGATGAAACATTGGATAAAGCTCTCGTACTGAGTAAGAGAGTCAATCCAGAGCGAGTACCAAGTGATGAATAGAGAATTCTCCGTGAATTGCCATTTGACTGTCTTTCAAAGTGGGTGAAAACGAATATCGTCTGCCTGTTTGGTAAGCTCCCAGTTGTAAAACCCCGGAAAAAAATCGGAGAAAAGTTATTGTGTAACAAATAACAGTTTTCGAAAAAAACAATTATTACTGATTTTTTCATTGTCCATTCATCGGAATGTGATGTAGGGATATGAGTGAGTTCGCGTAAGAATTTAGCATCGCGTGGCCAAGCAAAAAAAAATTTCCGGTTTTTTTCGCCCAAAGTTGTAGAGCAAGGTCATCTGAGCAGAAAACTAATTGGAACCATGTGTTCATTTCGCCGTTTAAGCCAGGTATACCTATTCAAAAGTGCGATTTTCAAAACACATCTTTGAAGGTTTCTCATCACTGGATGGACCTTTTGCTATGCAGAGCACCTCAAAATGACCGTCACAACCGTACCTGTTTGGTGATATTTTTTTCGATTTTTTATCTCTCATGGTGGTCGCACGGTGGTACCACGATGGAGTCTAAACCCACCTGGATGGGTCGGACGGAGTTCTCATCTTTTGATATGTTGTAGCCCTGATTTTTCTGGCCAGAAAAAATGCTCCGTCCAAGCTCTAAACCTCGGCCGTTCTCCAGTTATGACGGTCAGAAAGTGGGATCGAAGCCTTTTATTCCATTTAGTCCTCGTTGAAAATCGAAAATGAACATGGCGCATTCATGTTTCAGACTTCATACAATGGGAAATCGTCTCATTCTCCGCTCGTGAAAGTCTAAAACTGATTGAACAGTTTTCGTAGCAAGTTACTTGAACTTTATCAGGGCCACGTACTTTTGAAGACACGAAAATACAATGTACGTTGTCTGAAACACGAATGTGCCATGTTCATTTTCGATTTTCAACAAGAAAGAAACGGAATAAAAGGCTTCGATCCCACTTTCTAACCGTCATAACCGGAGAACGGCCGAGGTTTAGAGCACGGAGCATTTTTCCTGACCAGAAAAATCAGGGCTACAACATATCAAAAGATGAGAACTCCGTCCGACCCATTCAGGTGGGTTTAGACTACACCGTGGAACCATCGTGCGACCACCATAAGAGATAAAATTTCGAAAAAAATACCACTAAACAGGTACGGTTGTGACGGTCATTTTGAAGTGCTGTTCATAGCAAAAGGTTCATCCAATGATGAGAAACGTTCAAAAATGTGTTCCGAAAATCGCACTTTTGGATAGGTATACCTGGCTTAAACGGCAAAATGAACACATGGTTCCAATTAGTTTTCTGTTCAGATGACCTTGCTCTACAACTTTGGGCAAGAAAAACCAGAAAAAAAATTTTTGCTTGGCCAAAATTCTCGAAAAATGCTAAATTCTTACGCGAACTCACTCATATCCAACGACCATCGCGTGCATGGAGAAACCACCCAAGCTATCTTTTGCGATTTCTCGGTGAATCAAACACACATCTCTCTGGATTTTTCAATTCGAATCCGCTCAAATTGATTAATTTTATCTGAAGCCAAAATTAACCACGAACTAAAGCTCTTTCATGAAAGCCAGGATGAGAAAAAATTAATCTAACGAGATCAGTCAGTCTTCTTTTTCTGTAACCTGAAAACTTTGCTGACAACGAATTTGATGATTTTGAATAATACGAAGACTACAAACAATACAATCGCAGTGACGAAAGCGATAACATCTATAAGCCAAAATTGAAAGAAGTTGAGCTGAGCTCCATAATGTTCAAACTGCTTCAGAGGTCCGTATTTTCCCAGGAATTCTATATTACGGACGAGGAGATCGCGAGCTTCGAATGGCTTGTCTCGGAGCATCTGGCCGACGTGGAGGGCGCGCGCCTTGATCCTGTGCATGATCGGCTGTTGAGGATAATCACTTCTCCCACTTCTCTACATCCTGAGTATTTATTACAAGTGCAAAACTATGAATCCGGAACGATCAACTACTCAGAGAAAGGCATAAATAAAAACTGAGAGTGGCAAAATCGTATAGAAACAGAAGTCGAAAACGGACGGAGTATAGAACTTGGTGAAGCATCGCAGAAAACTGACTGTTTGTCTTTGAGCATCGTCTCGATCGTTTGCTTCAGCTCATCGGTGCCTGGTTCGAGAGCTTTCTTCTCCAGAATCATGCCGGTCCCAAGACGGGCTACTTGCTGTAATTTCTCCTCCCTTCACATGTAATTTTTCGACAGTCCTGGAATTTCTCTATAACTTATCAGTTCATTCACGTTGGAAAAAGCGAAAATGTGACAGACCTGCGCGTTTCTCATCTGATCGCCGAGAACTGGAATCACGACGAGCGGAACTCCAGCGGTCGTCGCTTCAGTTGTGGAGCCTTGGCCGCAGTGAGTGAGGAAGAATGTCAGACGGGGGTCATCTGAAGCGGATAAATTATTCATCGGATCATGATGAACGAGCATTTTTCAGCAGAGAAGCATGGAGAATCGAACAAAACATACACTCAGAGAACGCTTTCTTCCTGTTCGAAAACTTTGAAAACTGGTCCTGTTTTTCCTTGTCACTTCGGACACTGCGAGCAAAAAAGTAGTTTCTACTCACAAAGCATATCATTCTGAGGCACGAACGTCGATTCAATCAGATTTGGAGTTCCTTCGCTGATTTTGTGAGATGGCTCTTCGTATTTCCAGATGAAAGTGACATCCGGGAAGGCGCGCACTGCCTCACTGAAAATTTGTCTTTCTTCAAATTCAGGTAACCTTTTCAATGCCTCAAGCACGCCTGGCCATGCCATTCAGATTTCAATAAAAAAGAAAACCATACTTGATTTCCAGAAATCACAATCAACGAACAGTAGAGTTTTCTTGAACCGCTCAGGCATCAGCGCTGCCTTTGCAACCGTTCCGAAGGAGATGAGAACGGTTTGAGGGCGGAGATCGAAGATATCGGACCATGTCTGTAATGAAGGTAGAATTCGTGTTTTTGAAGAATTTTGAGGGTCAGAAAACTATTTTAATCGATCAAAGTGGTACCTTATTCAGTGGATTGTGTCCGTGGACACGCTGATACCGCCAATGTCTACCACCTGGAGAAGAATAATTTCGATTTTCTCGACTTTTAATTAGCACCTCCACAGGTTCCGTAGATTTGATGTTGAACATCAATGAAGTATGACGATGAAAATACCTTGTGTGTTGTCAGTCGAGGAAACTCAATCAGGGGATCACTGTTGAGGAAGATGAGAGAAGCTTTCTTCATAGTCTCCTAAAAAGAATGAGAATCAGACTCTCCACTAAAAAATTTTGAACGAGTTGATTTCGTAGGCTCGACTCATCCATTTCACAAAAATGAGTTTCATGTCGTCACTACTAACATTCCTCGGAGTTGAAAATAGAGAGGAGAATGACTCTATCAGAAAGAGAAGAAACTTACATGAACTGGTACGTGTTTGTCTCCGTAGATCTTTTTGGATGCAATTTCAGCACCATCTCTCATCATGCCAAACAGCCAGCGACCCATGTACAGTGATAACAGATTCTGGCCTCTCTGGAGGAAAGTCATGCGGTCTCCGAACGAAGCCATCGCTCCTGAGAATATTATTTAGTGATCTGATGACAAGTTTGCAATCTGGGATATTTTTTGCGTTTTCATCTTTTATTTTTTGCAATTGAGTCATAAAATTTGCATATTGGATGAAAGTTTTTGAGTTATGTGTGTTTTTCAGTTTCCTAGAGATTTCAACGCAAAATCAACCAAGGTAACCTGGTACGTAGCTAGCAATAGTTGGCACATGTGTCAACTCGTAATCATCAGCTGTCGATATCGATTGAGTGATTGCGATGCGGCTGATGTTGAGCTGCTCGAAGATTACTGAATCAGATGAATTAGAGTAGAGTCTCGAAACTTTTAAAAAAGTGCCGTTTCAATGTTCCTTTTTTCAGTGTTCATGTGTTTCGTTGAAAAACTGATTGGAACGCTTTCATGCCGCAGAGTTTTCCGTTTCAATGTTCCTTTTCGTTTCAATGTTCCTTTTTAGTGTTCATAGTGTCTCGTGGAAGAACTGATTGAAACGCACTCATTCCGCAGCCATCCAAGTTCTGTGTCGCGAGCTCCTCCATCATGCCGGGATCTTGAGTGTTGCTGATAACGAAAAATGCTCTATGCACTTCTAATCTTTCTCTCTCTTCTCTGTTTCGTTCTCTCTTTCGTCCATTATTATCTTTCGCGCTCTCTCCCTCTTTATCTGAACGCAACCATCCGGCTGATCTAGGCAAGTAGACAAAATGTCACATATTTGTTGAGATTTGATTTGTTTTTTCAACCCACAACAAGTGAGAAGCTTTGAATTATTCGAAAAGTGTCCTCTCTCACACTCTCACAGCGTTGCTACAGTGGTGGACAAAAAGATATTCTAAAGTGGTTTCTCGACCATAACTCTTCTCAAACTCGTCGAATCGCTCTGAAACTTGGCAATATGTTTTTTCAAGTAATTTTCCAAATGTATTTCGATACCCGAAGGTTGTCCGACCATCACAAGTCAAAAAATGACTTGAAATAACGAAGTCACAAAATGGTAAAAAACGAGAGTTTCTCTGAAAAGTCTTCCAGCTTGATGGAGGTCTGTGTCATCAACATTTCATAGTGAAATAAACATTCCTTAGAAAATTTTCAACAAGGAAAATATGGTTGAGAAATTTTATACCCTCGGAGAAGTGACCCAGGTATCTTGAAACACAGCGAACTTGACGTAGCAGAATGTGGTCGATTGCAAAGCCGTATACCGTTCCGGGCACTTTCAAATACATTTTGACATTGCTCAAACTCATTCAGAGGATAAACGAAAAAAAAGAGTTCTTCACGAACATTTTCTACAGACGTAATCGGTCGTTTGTGGGCAGCGAAATTTGGGCGGTTTCGCTGTCTTATCGATTGGCGACTTCTCCCGGGTCGCTGGGTAGAGATGGAGGCTCTTTCAAGTTTGATATCGCTTGAACATGAATTAGTTCAGATATAGTGTTCAGGATTAGACGTGGGAAACGCATACGACTGACATAGAGGCATTCTAAGATGATGACCTCATCACCTGAACACTCGGGCGTGGAAAATGATCACCTCGGGGTCCGGCTGTGGACAATGTGGCGATACCAACACTTGATATCGTCGTGGAAGAACATTATGGAAATCAGGATACCTATAATGACTATCGGGAACCACTCCAAGCCTTCCCGGTGGTTGATACCCTGAACCCATATCAGACCATTTTGCGGTTCTTGTTATTTCCCCATATTTCTACTTCGAGATGCAGTTAATTCATCTGGTTTCCACTCAAAAATATGTTGTGAGACCCTCAGTGAATCAACAGGTTGCACAAAAGAGGTTACGAGCAGATTTTTGTCAGAGGCAGACACAAAATCAACGTAACTGCGACACCTCCCAATTTTCACTGCCCACAAACAACCAATTACGACTGTAAAAATGTTCGTGAAGAACTCATTCTCTCCCTTTATTCTTCCGAACGGAACTCAACAATGTTAGAATGTATTTGAGAGTGCCCGGAATAGTATACGGCTTGGCAATCGACCACAATCTGCCACGTCAAGTTCGCTTTGTTTCAAGATACCTGGGTCACTTCTCCGAGGGCTTGAGACTATCCAACCATTTTTTTCTTGTTGCAAATTTCTCAAGGAATATTTATTTCACTATGAAATGTTGATGGCACAGACCTCCATCAAGCTGGAAGACTTTTCAGAGAAACTCTCGTTTTTACCATTTTGTGACTTCGTTATTTCAAATCATTTTTGACTTGTGATGGTCGGACAACCTTCGGGTATCGAAATACATTGGAAAATTACTTGAAAAAACATATTGCCAAGTTTCAGAGCGATTCGATGAGTTTGAGAAGAGTTATGGTCGAGAAACCACTTTAGAATATCTTTTTGTCCACCACTGTATATGAGAGCATTTCTGAGAGATTCAAACTGGGTGCGACATAGGAATTTTTTATTTTTTGATTGACTTGAAAAGTTCACCGTAGGTGAATCATACCGTAGAAAACGATGGACAAAGTTTCGAAGCGCTACAAAAATCGAGTGGAAAGTTAAAGTAATCTGAATGTAGGCACTTAAGTTAGCCTGTTTTGGGTCGAGTGAACAAAAATTAGCATAAATCGAGATTCCGGTGAGGAAATTCTTGGTTCTTTTTTTTCTCCGACAGGAAATTGACGCGCGCAAGTTTTTATGTTTGAGTTTTTGTGATTCTCTCGGCCTCTGAGATGGAGCGATTTTCGAAAGTCAAATTTTTTTCTGGACGAAAATCAAATTTTCCGCAAAAAGTGCTACGACAGTTTTGTAGAGCGTAAAATTCTGTATCAGATCCACATAGCCACGCACCAGGAGAATCCCGTTGAATGCAAAAAAATGCAAAAAAAAAACAGCAAAAATCACCCAAAAATGGTGCAAAATCAAATTCAATCGCTCATAACTTTCTGATGCACGATGATTGTGCAGAGAAAACGCTCACCTTTGATCACCTGGAGCTGCTGAAGCGTTTGATATATGACACGAGAGTATTCGAGAACAAAAGTTTCCTCAGTGCTCCGGTGCCAGACCCTGGTGATCCGGTTGCTCACTTTTCGCAAATGTTCTTTCGATAGTAATGTGTGGCGTGAAATTCTGCATAGACTGATTGTTGTGATGTAGCGGAAATACCAATGAAAAACAAGAAAAAGACGCAAAACTGACAGAAAACTCTGAGACTTGAACGAGAGCTTCCATACTTGGTCAGCTCGGTCACCTCCGGAGGTGCAGGAGAACGGTGTTGATGCATTTGACTTGAAGAAGAATCTTCAGCTTTTTTCGGTTTTGCGTCTCATTCTCATTTATTTTCGTCTCTCTGCTGCCGTAAAAAAATCGATTGATGTGAAATTTCACGCCACACATTATTATCAGAAAAAACTTTGCGAAAAATGAACAACCGGATCACCAGGGTCTGCCACCGGAGCCCTGAGAAAACTTTTGTTCTCGAATACTCTCGTGTCATATATCAAACGCTTTAGCAGCTTCCGCTGATCACAGGTGAGCGTTTCTCCGCACAATATTTTTGCTTCAGAAAGTTATGAGCGATTGAATTTGATTTTGCACCATTTTTGGGTGATTTTTGCTGTTTTTTTGCTTTTTTCAAATTCAACGGGATTCTCCTGGTGCGTGATTCAGTGGATCTAATACAGAATTTTACGCTCTACAAAACTGCCGTAGCACTTTCTGCGGAAAATTTGGTTTTCGTCCAGAAAAAAAATTGACTTTCGAAAATCGCTCCATCTCAGAGGCCGGAAAAATCACAGAAACTCGAACACAAAAACTTGCGCGCGTCAATTCCCTGTCGAAGAAAAAAAAGAACCAAGAATTTCCTCATCGGAATCTCGATTTATGCTAATTTTTGTTCACTCGACCCAAAACAGGCTAACTTGAGTGCCTACATTTGGATTACTGTAACTTTCCACTCGATTTTTGTAGCGCTTCGAAACTTTGTCCATCGTTTTCTACGGGTATGGTTTACCTATAGTGAACTTTTCAAGTAAATAAAAAAATAAAAATTTTCTATGTCGCACCTAGTCCGAATATGTTTGATTCTCTCAGAAATGCTCTCATATAACACTCACCTTCACATTGATCTCCGAAATTGCTCACGAAATTGGGCATATTCTGAAAATCTCGGCATTTCGAACAGGGCTCCCAAAATTCCCGATGAGCTTGCTGTTGAAGTTTTTTTTCGAACTAACTCTGAACATTGCCATAATATCTTCTCCTTCCCACATTCTGGGCAGGAACTCGTCGTTAAACTTTTGCATGCGCAGAGCTGCTTCCGTTGGAGGCATACGGTAGATCTGAAATTACACAGTTTCTGAAATCGTTGGTCGGTTCTAGATAACTGAAATGCAATCTGGAATACTAGATTAGAAATTCGGAAACCCTTCTCTCTCTCTCTCGATCACGTCAACAAACCTTTGTCAGATTCTTTGGGAGGGTGCTCACGAAATTCGGATCGAAGGTAGGAGAAATTGACGTCTGAACAGTTTTCAGGTGTTTTCAAAACATCCTTTTCTCGAGAAAACAGAAAAAAACATATTTTCCAGCTCACCACTTCATGTCCAGCTTCCATCAAAACGTGTGCAACTTTGCCCAAAAAATTGATA
>CAVOJK010000425.1:0-23202 GCA_963695495.1 Hololepta plana | reverse complement strand
TCGACATCCCCGAGGGCGGCTGGACGAGCGCTAATGTGAGTGATTGAGCGATCGATCAAGCTGAACCAATCGATGATCAGCAGATAACAATGAACTGATCAGATCGATCAATCAATCGAGGATCAAACTAGGCTGATCAGTGATCTGATCAGACGAGTTATTAATGAACTCTGATCGATCAATCAGGCCCGATGATAGATCAGTTGTTCTTGTGAGAGTGATCAGGAATGAGAAGTCAGCGATCTCTGAATGAGTGCTTTTTTTATTCGAGTGGAATCTTCCCATCAGATCAAGGAACGAGCACTCTCTATCTCATCTGGCTCAGCGACACAAAACAAAGGGGTTGGTTCATTTTTTTCCTTGAATCTTTTTTCCTAGCTTTCTTTTCACTCTTATTGTCTCTCTGGACGTGTTACTACTTTTCATTATCGTGTACTCTCTCTCTCTCTCTCTCTCTCTCTCTCTCATTCGCTCACCATCTAAAAAGATTGTTATCAGGATGCTCCTGGCGCCAGCGCCGGCGATGTCAAGTCTTCTTCTGTTGGTGCCCAGGGAAAATCTGGCGCCAGCTCCGCGCCGATTCTCCTGGCGCTGCCAATCAATGTAGTTGCTGCTGCTGCATTGGAGACGATGAAGTTAGTCGCTTTTTTCTTATTAAATAAATTCGATGAATCGGAAAAGAAAATCTGTGCTAATTTCTGAGAAAGAAGTGTATTTTTCCGCCAAGAAAGCCATTCTGAGTCTTTCTCTAGAGAGTTTGTTTCGTCATTCACTTTCGTCATTATTGTTTATGGATGCTTTGAGCAAGTGGAATGAAAGCTAGAGAAAACAAATTTAATGCCAATCACCCCAGATCTGTAAAAAACAGGATTGGATTGATAAAGCGATTTAAAATTCGAAAAACCCCAGATCTACATCACTCGATGAGCGCTCTGGACCACTGATCGCTGGCGGCTCGGCGATTCAGGCGGCGGCCGTCGCTGCTTCTGGCGCCGGCGCCCAGGGAGCTGGCGGCCCATCCGCATCTTCCGGGGCGCCAGGCTCATCAACCGCGCGCGCGGAAGCTGTGCACTCGGCTAAGGTATAGTGCTGAGTAGATTACATGCTTACTGTAGCTCGCGGTAACTTTATTTTCTATATCTTTGGTCACGGACGATCGACTGCATTTTCCAAGTGACTGTCTCATTAACAAGCCGAGACACGTAACCGCATGGTCTCTCTCGTGTTTTCTTTTTTCAAATCTCTCATCTCACTGTTCGAGGTTTTGAATGACTGCTTGTGGAGTCTATCGAGCAGCAAGTGATAGTCAATTAATAGAAAATGGTAAGAACGGAAACGATCGGTCTCTCAATCAGTCAAAAATAATCAAACTGTATCTCAGGCAATTCTGCTAGCTGGCTTTGCTACAACTGATGAAGCTGTCTTTAGTGACCGCGGGCTGCGCATCCTGAAGCAGTGGCTGCTGGTCGGGTTTTCCAATTTTTACTTTCCATTTTCTCATTCTTTTCCTTTGTTTCTTACCAAAACCTTAAAGCTGGCACATAGAAATCCTTCTCTTACAATTGATATAGTTCACCTACACATCACTAATTCCGTGATACAGAACACACTAGAATAGAGAAAGCGAAAAGACAGCAATTGTTCTTTTTTTCTTTTCGTCATTCATTCAACTCGAGAAATATTCGTATCATTCAATTCTTCAGCGCATTCGCTCACTCTCACCGCGTGCACTATCCGCGTTGCCTCCGCGTCGGCGCGGCGATGAATCCGCGCGCCGCATGTACGTCAATGCGCTGACAACGATAGCAAGTACGCCTTTTCAAAGTTGCAAAAATATTTCGGACGGTAGTGGGGCTCGAACCACGTTTTGCGTTTTTTTTTTGGTGAACTTTTGATTAGCTATTGGGGTTGAAGATTGATCATGAAGCAAGACGATTTGTGTAGCGTAGTGACAGTTTGTAGAATAGATATTAAAAATAAGAGTTCGCATGCTCTTAGATTATGAACTGAAAAAACAACTTTTTTTCTCAAAGGTGCATAACCATACGCATTGACTATTGGACCTCTATTGGATAACTGAATTTTCCAGTGGGCGTCGTGGATAAAAATCTGCGATCTTCGAATATAAAGTTCTTCATTGCTGTTATTCGAAGCTTGACGCTGAACTCTGTTCTGGAACAGCTGGGTATGTTGGGGAGAGGGGAGAGAGAGAGAGAGAGAGAGAGAGAGAGGGGGAGAGAGAGGGGGAGAGAGAGAGAAAGAGAGAGAGAGAGCGAGAGAGAGAGCCCCTTCGTTCCAGAGCTCTCATCTCTACCTGCAAACTCTATCGAAATTGACGGCTTTATTCTGCTCGATGCAATTGAAGCCACACTCTCGGACATAAACAAGGTTTGGCCAGTCAGTTTATCTCTCTCTTGTTTTATATTTTGTAATTGTAAAAATTAGTCAGAAAATAATTTGCCTCAGTCTCTGAATTTTTCATTCACAGTCTCTGAACGAGTAAAGAGTCGGAAACATGATGATACCGTTTCTCGTACGAGTGTTAAAGGAGCAGAGAGGGGGGAAATCCTGTTTCTGAAAAATCGATAAATCAAAATTTGATGTCAGGATCTGATGCATTCTGCTGTTCTGATGCTCCGACACTCTTCCGATCTGCTGCTGACGCTCGCTGGAGAAGATCGAGAGCTCGTGAGTTTTTAAAAAATTATTTATCGATCTCTTAATTTACTCCATAGATAAAGGTGATTTTGAGTCACTCGTCAGAGTGTTATTTTGTCCATTTTCAATGTTTATATTCGGCGCTTTTTTTCGTTATGAATGAGTTGATGGCACTTTTCGAAAATCCATGAATGATGACCACAAAACTTACAGTACTCTTTAATTTGTCTTCGTATTACAGTACTGCGCCTTTCCCTTCATGAATGAGCTGATGGCGCGACTGTGCAAAATGTGCTACAATCCGCACTCGTGCGCGCGCCTTGGAGGTGAGTCAAAGCTGCAAAAGACTTTTGGTCGGTAGTGCGACTCGAACCATCGACGTGTGAGTGATAGTCCTCGAACACAGCCACTGTGCTATCATGCTATGTCCAGGAGACCAAAAGTTTTTTCGGTGATTGGATAATGGAATAAATAAAATAAAAAGTTGCGAATTTCAGCGGCAAGCGCACTAACCTATATCATCGATGAGTGGCCGCGCACCTTCATTCAGCGCCACCTCAAGCAGATCACCGTAGCGCTCGCTGAGGTATTTTGTCTAGCGATGCCATTCTCTGGTATTTTTCCCAAGTTGTTTCCAACCAATACGGCCTTTTCCAAGTTGATCCAGCTCGTTTCCAAGTTGTTCCAGTAAGGTAAAAAACAAATTGAATCATAGAGATTTTGAGGAGGCAATGAAAGGCCCAAAGCTACCGTAAGAGATTTTACAAGTTGAGTCAGCTCATTTCCAGTTTATCCAACTTGAAAACAACCCTTGGAAACAACTTGAATTGTGGTTGGAATCAACTTGTAAGAAAATACCAGAGTTGTGGTTTAGTGGTAGCGGTCACAACTAGTAATCACATCACCGGGGTTCGACTCCACGTACCGTCCTCCACCCTTTTGCAGATTGCAGCAAGGGTCGAGTGCATGTATTAATCGATAAACAGTAGTTGAAGGGGGTCTGAACCAAAAACTACGAATCTGTGGACTCGCGTTTTTGATTGCTGAACATTCATTACTTTTTTCATACCCGATTGTGGAACGAAACACTTGCAATGTTTCGAAAATCTTTTTTCACACCCATCGCAACACGAAAACACATGCACCCTGGGCCGGTCTTAATACGAGTTTTCGAAATTTCCACCGGCAGCTGACGTTCCTGGTTTCTCAAAAAAGGCCATAGCTCAAAAATAGGAGGAGTATGGCATTCTCGACAGGCGATTTTTTGATTCCAGAAGGGTTGTGATGTTGCTGGAATTATAGTGGCCATGTATGATATTGACCGGAAAACTAGATCTTGTTACAGGTTCCCCTCGGTCTATCATATGAAGTGTCGACTGGAGCAATCGATGCAGCGTGCGAGGTAATTATCTAATTTATTTAATTACTAAATTCCTTTTAATTCCATTTAATTTAATTTTTAATCACAATTCCAAATTAAATCATCAACAATCCATTTATCAATTTATTTTTTCCTTAGAGCGCTGCTATTCCAAACCACTGCGCTCTTTCCGGCGATTTCTTCCATAAATTGTAATCTGTAGACTGATACTACTATATTCTCTTACACAATTTGTTTGATTATTGATTTTTAATTATTCAAATACAATTAAAATTCATTGAAAAATTGAATTAACAGGCTCTCGAGCGCCTGCCCTCTATCATTCTTGGCACCGCCACGCCATCGCCCCGTCGATTGCACCAGCTGAGTGTTCAGCAGAGCCAGCACATTCAGCAGGGCGGCTCGAAAGAGACGCAACCGACGATTCCACAGGTGCGAACGGTAGGCTCTGGTAGGATACTGTAGTTATCGGATATTGACATGGGAATTATGATGGTTGGAGACGCGGCCGACGACATTACAGATATACGGTAGCTCCGAACAAAAAAATTTGTGTGAAAACAACGCCGAAAAGCTGGTGAAAATACAGTATCTAAATCTGAAGGTGAAGTCATCGGGCCTCTATTATGACGATTCTTTCTTGGATACGAGTGGTCTTTCGATAACAAGAGTTAGTCAAAAATGTTCTCCCGCATGAGTTTGGTGAAAGCTTTCTTCCGTCCGTCTCCATTCTCTCTGACATTGTGTTATACGTGCTTTGGGAGTACCTTTTGTTTCAATAAACCCGGTTATCATGATCTTGCGTTGTTTTACCCTTGTTCTGTTATGCCTTCTCTCACTGTCGAGTGTCCTGCTCATAATGAGAGAGACACTGAAACTGAGTCCTGCCAAGACTGAAGACTCGAAAATTGGAATTTTCAGGAAGAGCCGATAACTGATGAGGCTGAGAAGGCAGGTTATCTAGGTATCATGGCGAGCGCGCTATTTCCACTGTTGATGCATGAGGATACGTTTATGCATCGCTTGGTGAGTTGAGGAGGGGAGAGAGAGAGAGAGAGAGAGAGAGAGAGAGAGAGAGAGAGAGAGAGAGAGAGAGAGAGAGAGAGAGAGAAAGGGTTACTGTATTTCTTTGGACGAGGAGGCGTAAGAGAGATTGCACAAGCCACGCCAGCTCCAGCAATTATTAAATTGTTTTTTTGATTGTGAGAAAGACGTGTAACATGAAATGGATGGCTAGGCTGTGGGAGTTTTTGAATCCAAATTATGATGAAACTTTCAAGGAAGTATGTTCCAGGGTGTTCGCTTGATTCGAAATCTAGCAAAAGAGACAAATGAGCCCATTGCGAGGCTGATGGAGCTGGGCGCAGGTGAGAGGGCGATTTTTCTAAGAAATCAATGAGATGAGATGCGTTATGTACCGTACTCATTCAAGTGTTTTCGCACAAACGGTTTCTTTTTCCTTCTTTTTTACGATTTTGACCCTGTTCCTATCCTAGAGAGCGAGGGGGGGGGAGAGAAAGAGGAACAGTGCATTCGCTCCAGACTGCAGAAAATCCGTTGCGCGCAGGGAGTGAAAGAATGCGAGATTTTAAAAAACATAGAAATTTTTTTTCGCACACTTCAGAAGGATAAATAAAGGTATACAGCCTAATCTATACTCTCTTCAGAGCCTCCAGAGGTCTCGTTCGGTACAAGACTGCTCCGCTCTATGAACGAGTTTCCGACCATCTCATTATGGAATCAGGTCAGAATTTAGGATACTCTGAGAATTTTGCTCTGATCAAGTTGCGAATTTTCAAGAAATTGAACCTTCTGGAGTGTATTCATTTGAATTTACAGGAGAATCGCATTCATTATCTTTATCAGGTGACAACAATGCTCTGCCTCGTCTTTGCACTCGAGAACGATATCTCGCTGCAGAGCGATGGAGTATCGGATAGAGGTCAGTCACTAGGTAGGTACGCACTAGGGTGGCGAAAACCGATAACCGATAATCGGTTTTGACCGATAATCGGCTCACTCATCTCGCTAGAATAACAGACCGGAGGTTTTTACTCTATCCACGGTCACTGTAGCGGCCAGGGCAGCTTTTGTTCGCCTTACTTTTTATTTTGAACGCTTGTCACCGAATTTCCAGGAACCGAAAACCGATTATCGGTATCGGTTTTCGCCACCCTAGTACGCACCCACGTCGGATTGGGGCACCGCGGGTGTTGTAGCCCTAAAAAAACAGCTGGCCTTACCGGCGGGTCCCGGCAGCGAGGAGCGCTTGATTACGGATAACTTAACCTTTTACTAGGTAGAAGGGAAAAACTCATAGGGATCAAGCAATTTTCTCTGCCGCAGTTTCCCCGTAAGGTGTCACAGACACTATAGATACTGAGAGAAGATTTGTTGAAAGAAGAAGTTTTGTCAAATCTAACTCAATGGGCAGTTTCAAACTTCAAAAATGCCTGGTACACGAAGAAACAGGCTGAAAATGTTGAGATCATGGCTACTGTTTTTCAAAGTTTGATAAAAAGAATCAACTGGAAAAATATCCTGCAGAACTCGAAGATTACGAGAGCATTCCCGTGGGAATTTTTCATCGCAAAACTTTTTTTTGAGAAGAATAAGATCCATGCGCGCACGTATTTTTGATGAAAGTTGATCAACTTTTAAAAAATTTCCTATGAATTTCATTGCAGAACTCGAAGATCACGAGAGCATCCTCGTTCGAGCAATGACGCGTCTATCAGAAGAGGAAGAGAGCGCGCTGCTAGCCCGAAAGCAATATTTGCCTGTCGCTGGGGTGAGGCGAAACGGATATGTTCTCAAATCCGTAGCAACCAAAATTCGTGCGAAGAAACTCGGACGGTATGCGATAGAAAGTAACGTACGGATTTTGGTCGCTACAGGTTTCTAAATGATAAGAGCAAAACACTATCTAAATGGTAAACGAAGTAATTAAGCTGTGTGCGTCTGTGGCTCATGCTTGATTCGAAATGTGAATTGAGCGTTCTTATCATCATGTTTGTGAACTTTATCGAGGAGAAAAGCAAAACTTCAGCTTTCATAACTTATGCCACGTTGAATGGAAAATCGTTATGGAAGTGGTTGAAAAAGAAAACAGATACTCAAATCAGACAACATGGAATCCAGGATTGAAATTCGAGGGCGGAGTTTCCGCGAGATTGTAATTCATAAGTCACACGTTCTTGATATATTTACTCAATATCTATACTCACTCAACACACTTTCGTATCATCCAAATCATCCATCTTGATTTTCTTGATGCGCAAAACTATCTATCTATCTATATCTAAGCATATTCACTTCACTTTCACAAGTGAACGCCTCCTACGAACTACATTCACCTGTATACGACGCGACAATGCTAAATATGTTATGTTACAGGTGAATGCCTCCTACCACACTCTTCCACACTCTGCCGGCGCCAAGACGCTGCGCGATACGGCAATCTGTACGCTGATAAAGTGCTATGCGCGCCTGCCGCATCGCGAGGCATTCGAGGAGCTGAGCGCTGAGAGAGTGAGTCCTGGAGATTATGGCGCCAGGGCCCAAGGTGGTCCTTATAAGCCTTGTTGAGAGATTGAGTGCTGGAGATTAGGTCTCGGAGAGGGAGAGAGATTGAGTCCTGGGGGGCTAGGTCTCGATCAGGACCTAAAATGGTCACGTGCAAGCTTGCCGAGAGATTGAGTCTTGGTGACTAGGTCAAAGTGGTCCTAGTGAGCCTTGCTGACAGAGTGAGTCTTGAGGATTGGTTCTCGAGACTGGTTAGGGCCTGCTTCAGGTCCTGATCTACAGTGTAGAGAGAAAGTTCTGGAGATTGCGTCTCGATTAGGACCCAAAATGGTCCGAACGAGTTGAACAGGATCGAGTCTTGAGGCTGGTAAGGACTTGATTATGGTCTTTACTATTGAGCTTCTCCATGAAATTAGCCCAGTTTTCCAAGCGAGTGAGTCATCTCTTTCAGATTGTCGATATCGGTCTCAAATTTGTCTCTACGACTGAAGACGAAGCTCTGAGAGATCAAGTGTGCTCAGCACTGCTTGAGGTGAGTCACAGGCTGCTATCAAACCCAGGACGAGGGTTCGACTCCTTATAGCGACAGAAATATTTTTGCGGGAACCAGTTGTAGTGTCAGAAGAAGTTATTTTTTTGTTGTGAATCTGATGTTTCAAGTAGCGTCATTTTGTTGAGATGAGTGGAAATTCTTCAAGCTATTTTGATCAGCATTTCATGGTGGATCACTTTCACGTATGTTTCCTGAAAACTCCATTTGTAATTTCATTTATTATTTTATTTTTCTCAACCATATTCATTGTCTCACTGTTGCAGGCACACGCTCACAGGCCGTTTCCGCTCGAGGTACTGGCAAAGTTTCTCGATGAGCTGCTCGATGGCGTCGGAGTATCGAAACAGGTGAATCTTTAATCATATTTACTTTTAAAATATTAAGGTTCCGAATTCAAGTCCGATTTCAAGTACGCGAATAATTTGATTCAATCCTCGTTCGATTCAAGTGTGTCAGACTTGAAACAAGGCTTCCATCTTCTTGTACTTGGAAGCGTACTTGAAATCGTACTTGAATTCGGAAGCCTACCGGTTAATCTTTAATCAATTTTACCTTTTAAATATATGATGTATGTGTATTTGTGTTTCGGTGGGTGCGTATGTTAGTAACTGTGTCAAAGTTTAGATTTCTTCTCGTACTGATTTGAAAAAATAGAGTCTGAAATAGAGGGAAAATGCGCGATTGAATGCCAGAACTTTTGTACTCTGATCAGTTTAAAAGAAAAATTCCATCAATCAGTTTGCAATCACTTCTATCGCCGCTCGGCAAATGGCCGTGCTCATGTCGATAAGAGGCGAGCTCTTTGGCAGACGCTGTCATGATGTGCTCATGGTGAGGTTTCATTTATTCATAATTTTTAATTGATATAAAAATTTTAATTTTAAATAAGTTTGAAAATATTAAATGGTGGTAAGAGCGGAGTTTTCACAAAAGGCAAGCTAAAGTTTATCAAGTTGTCGGATAGCGTTTTTCATATCTCAGTTTCAAGACTACTGTATTTAGATGCCGTCACAATGAAAATAGACAGTGTAACCGTATCTTACCGTATTTCTTCTCTGAATGCGAGCTCTTCAGACAAATCTTCGCTGCCTCGATGAGCAGACTCGCCGAAGCTCTGCAGAGATACGCGCAATAACGCTCAATCACATCGAAGCGACAGAATCGCTGCTTGCTGTACTCTATCATGGTTAGTGCGTACTGTATAACTATTGAGCTTGCCGCCAAGATTATTGTAGGCGAGAGAGTAAGGAAATTGGAAGACACAGAAGCACTTTCTCTGTCTCGTGATTCCCGCACTCTCTATCTCTCTCTCTCGCCTTATAGTAATCTTGAGCGACCTTTTTTGGTTATACACTGTTTGTGTATGAATTGAACAGTTATGGATAACCGTTTCGATCAAAATCTGGAAATTCTGAATTAAAATGAAGTAATTTAAAAAATTGTTTTTGCGCAGCGCGCCCACCCACACTCGAAGAAGAGAAGCAGTCAGCAGCAAAGGCGAAGACTCAGCCTGAGGCTATGGAAGCTGATACTGATCCGGACGCAGCGTCCGCTGAAGGTCTAGCCGCTGAGAAGCCGGCGCCAGCGCCAGGAGACGCTGAGAGCAAGGCGGAAGAGGTACGATAGACTGTGGGGGGTGGCGGGAGCAGATTTTCGAGTTTCGCTCGAAAGAGTGGCTGGAAACCTTCTGAAAATCTTCGAAAATCGTGTCTGCTGATTTGGGCTGTTCAGAGCAAACTAATTATAAGAGATTCGAGACAAAAGTAGAATTATTTTTTTCAGAAGCCTGACAACGACGCTGCGCCTGTGCCCTCACCGCCGAAACGCCGCAAGCGAGAGGAAGAAGAGTCTGCTGGCTCAGCGCCAGCGCCAGCGGCGGGCGCCAGCAGTGATAAGGTCGGTATAATTCATTATAAGATCGATACGATTACACCATCATGTTGCTCTCATGGAATTACTATCAAAGCTATGTTTTTCTCGAAAAATCGTGGTTTTTTCTCGTGAAAATTCAATTCAATTCTCAGGTTGAAGATGAGCTTTTGTTTCTAGAAATTCGCGCTCCAGAATGAAATTACATTTCTCCAGGCAATCGATATGGGTGATTTCATTCCACTCATAGCAAGTCTGTCAAGCTCAATGTATGCTGCATTTTGTCTGCCGGTGAGGGCCTTGGATTACTGGAATTTGGCCCTCAAGGGGAAGGCAAGGGTTACTGTACGGCATGCTTTCTCTTATGTGTAAATATGGTGCTTCTTGGAGAGAGAGAGAGAGAGAGAGAGAGAGAGAGAGAGAGAGAGAGAGAGAGAGAAAGAGAGAGAGAAAGAGAGAGAGAAAGAGAGAGGCAAAGAGAGAGAGACCTGAAAACCTGAGAGATCTGAAACTTGTTTTTCGTATGCACGATGAAATTGCAGCGCTCTCGCTTCTTTGCCAAGGGCTGCCTTCTAGCCTTTCTATGCAGACACAAGGAGCGCACTCTGCGCTTTTTCCTAACCTATGAATCGCTCCAGGTACGGTATTTTCCAGTGAGCTGTTGGTTACGATACCCTGTCCCGGTACCTTGTCAACTCGGTACCCTGTCCCTGCACCTTGTCAAGGCACGGGGCTACCAAAATCGGAAATTGTTTATTGTCATAGGTTTTTTGTTTGACATGAGCTGATTTCTAGCAGCCTACAAATTTTAGTATTCTGTCAACTTACTGGGAAACAAAAGTGGTGAAATGCGTTTTGGAGTCACACTCACTGAATAGTTTTTGCAAGTCTATAAATAAGTAGTGGTTTCTAATTTATCTTAATTAAAAAATAGTTGAATTTGAAAATGCTCGTCTTTTGCAGGTTCCAGCGCGTCGCTCGCTCTTCAAGCGCATCTTCGAAGAAGCTGGAGGCGCTGAGCTGCGTGGCGCTGCCGCCGAGGCGCCGGGACTCTTTGGCGCCATGCTCAAGATGCACTTCATGGTGTGTCTTGGAGAGGGTTGTGGTTACGGTAGCTCTGGTCTGATAGCAGATTTTGGATGGATTTTTTCAGCGAATTGGGGGTTTGGGTAGGCTGTAGTGTGTTAGGAGATTGTGGTATATCTACGTGTTTGCGATTGCGGGATCTAATCGTAAGATTCAGGCACTAACATTTTCTCGTATGCTCTTTACATATTCAATCCCTCCATCATGTTTCCATTTTATCTTTTATCATGCATCAACTCTGTAACAGATCACACTTGGCTTGCCTGAGTAATAAAATTTAAATTTAAATTTAAATTTAAATTCAAATTTAAATTTAAATTTAAATTTAAATCTAAATCTTTTCAGACGCCAGCAGCTACCCACGCCGCCTCATGGGACGAAGTTGATTTTGCGCCCATCCCCGCCCATGTACTCAGTGAGGAGAAGCTCATGGAGCTTGAGTGAGACTACTTTTCATTATTTTCTAGAGTTTCAGTTTCCATTTCCGTTTCCGGAGCTGAAAAGAGGGGTTTTCTGAGTTGAAAAAATTTCCGTTTTGGGCTGATTTGGACTTGGGAGAGGTTGGGGGAATCTATGAGAGACAGCATGTGGCCATGGTCAGGCTGATGACTCTATGGCTGATCGATATCTGGTCGCGCAACGATCCAGAGGCTTTTGCGAAAGACGCGGCGCTAGCAAAGCAGCTACAGGAGGTAACTTGCCATAGGATTTCGGTAGTGGTTGAATTGCCAAGTTTCTGGAGCGGTTGTTTGATATGAGAATGTGCTACGTAAAACAGCATATTTACGTTCCAGATACCCAGACAAATTAGGGTACTTTGTTGCTCTCAGTAATACAGTATCCCACTTTCTATACTCCCTCTTCTCTGATATCTCCTAAACTCACTTACAGTAACCTGAATATCCAGATTTGGCGCTTTAATAAATTCTGCTACTGTATCTGCTAAATTCACTTACTACATTATCCCGTAAATTTCAGATTTGGTAATGTTCAGAAATCCGTAGTGACACCAAAATCCGTACTTTTTACCTTTGGGATTTCAACGTACGGATCTTGGTTGCTGCAACGGATTTCTGAACATTACCAAATCTGAAATTTACAGATTCAGATTTCAGATTTTTTTTATATTTCAGTTTGATTTCAGATTTGGCGCTCTGATGATTTTCGCTCACGCTACATGGTGCTCACGGATGATGGCGATCCTGAGCTCAACTCCAAGCCAATCAAAGTGGTACGTAATTTTTTTTTACTTTTCAATTTTTTCTCGCTTTTTAGTTTTTTCTCCATTTTCAAGTTTTTCCCTCTAGTCTTTTATAGAGAGAAAAAACAAGTGTTTTCTCATCAAAATTTTCAATTTTTGATTTCTTATTGGCGTCGATTTTCGTCATTCAGGAATTGATTCAATGATTTCTTTTTTTCAGAACTACATGCTGCCTGCAAAGATAGAGACGCCCAAGCTCTTTGCAGCCATCTTTATTCGCTATTTGAGGTAATTTTTAACTTTTTGGAGACCCGGAAACTTTGTTTTTGAATATTCAGCCAATTTTTGGTTTAATGTGCTCTTGAACACTAATCGTTAGAAGCCTGCGTCGGTCTAGGGTCCAATTTTAGGCCAAAACTGATCGGCGATTGTATAAATTTTGTGGCGTGATTGAATGACTCTCTAAAATATTTTTGAAAATTCTCTGAAATTGTACTCAACTTTCCCGTAATCAGGCGCAACATCACTGATCTGGATCTATTCGCTGATCTGCTCTTTGTATTTATTGGCTCATTTGCCGCTGATTTCTCATTTGTGCGCGGCTTTCTGAAGGAGGAAGTCATTCCGGTGAGTTGAGTTCACTCTCTCTCTCTCCCTCTATCTCTATCTCTCTTGAAATATGTTACCTTCATCCTAGCATAAAATGTTTTGTGCAGAAACTCCCAACATTTTCTTGATACTCAAAACTACTTTTCCATAATATTCTGAAAAGAATTTTGGAATGAGTGAAATTGTTTTTTTCTCAAAATGAAGTGAAATGTGCAAAATCAGGCCTATCCCCTGTGGTGGCGTCGCTCGCTCTTCGATTGGGTCCTGAATAAGTTTGAGCATCACTTAGATGAGACTGTTGGCAATTTGCATATCGTCAAGTGAGGGATTTTTTTAAATTTAAATCAATTTGTGAGTTTTGATTTTTCAATGAATATGATTAGATCATATGAATCGAGAAATTAGAAGAATCTGATTTTTTATTTTCTATCAAGTAATTTTCTCTCAATGAAAAGTCTATGAGAGGACCAAGATCACGATTTTCACGATTTGGAGAGAGAGGTGATTGTTTTTGCTGCTGATCTAATTGAACGCGTCCTAAAGTTAACACAGATTACATTGTATCTTCAGGGTAATACAGTATGCTCTGACGCCTGCTGTACAGTATGCCTTTGAGCGCTACGACGTGGAAGAGGTGGGTATAGCAAAATATACGATATTACGGTAGCTGTGCTTGGTGTATGAGAGAGGTAACTACGATCTCTGCCCACCTTGGGTATATGAGCAGGATGGGATAAGTTTGGGCACTCCAGAAAAGCTCAGGCTCGAAAGCTGCAGGACTGGAAAATTCCAGAACTGAATAATTTATCATTTTTCCAGGTCGTAGGGCCCAAGCCAACGACACGTGAGGCAGAGAGCAAGAATCTCATAGTGCGTTTGGCTAATGTGATACAGTCGACGAATAAACTGCTGAAGGATACGATGACGCTAGCGCTATATCAGTTGAGGTACGGTAGAGGGGGGAGAGTGAGAGAGAGAGGAGAGTGAGAACAGAGAGAGAGTTGGACTCTGAGAAGCTCTATTTTATTATTTAGGGCTTTCTAGGAATTTATTCTGAAAATTGATCTGAAACTGAATTAAACTACGAAAACAAAGATGATTCCATTTTTATAACTTTTGCAGCTCTCTCATGATCTGGTATGCTCACTCACATATTCTCGAAGATGCGAAGAAGGACACTGCTACGCCCAAGGAAGAGGGCGGAGCTTCTGGTAGTGGCGGTGGTACTGTAGCGACGACTACGCAGTCGAATACAAAGTGAGCTGGAGAGGAGAGCTGGGGAGAGAGAGAGGGAGAGAGAGGGGGGGGGAGAGAGAGGGAGAGGGAGAGCGAGAGAGAGAGAGGGAGAGAGAGGGAGAGAGAGACTGGCTGTCCAATGAACGTGTCGAAACGCAATTTTTAAGACTCAGGCCAAATTCACGTCTGCGAATTTATATGCTCTTTGCGTGGCCAACGCTGTCTGTTGGTAAGTTTTCTCCGCAGTTCCGCTTCCTTTTGATGATTTATTCATTTTTCATGCAATTTCATTCTCCACAATAAAAATATGGAGAGAGGGAGAGAGAGGCTGGCTGTTTAACTTCTGGATGATTTTGTCCATTCTCCAGCATTTTTAGAGTGATTACAGTCACAGTGCTAATAAGGATCAAAAATCCTTTTCAGCTAGTACCATGGAAGTTACTCTAAAGTACATGGGTCATCTCTTCTTGACGAGAATTATTGAGCGCTTCCACATCAATCACAAGATTGTACTCCAGGTTGGCTATGGTAATGGGTCACAGGGCGAGTGATAGAGGGGGGAGAGAGAGGGAGAGAGAGGGAGAGAGCGAGGGAGAGAGAGAGGGAGAGAGAGAGGAGGGGGAGAGAGAGGGAGAGAGAGAGGAGGGGGAGAGAGGGAGAGAGAGAGGGAGAGAGAGAGGAGGGGGAGAGAGGGAGAGAGAGGGGGAGAGAGAGAGGGGGGGGGAGAGAGGAGGGGGAGAGAGAGAGGAGGGGGAGAGAGCGAGAGAGAGAGAGGGAGAGAGGGAGGAGGGGGAGAGAGGGAGAGCGAGAGGGAGAGAGAAAGGGAAGGGTAGAGAGAGAGGGAAAGAGAGGAGGGGAGCGGTCAGACCGAAATAATGTTCTTCCAGGTTTTCCATTCGCTGACCAATGCAAGTACTTTGGACAGCAGAGATATAATCAAACAGGTCAGAGATAAATTCACCATTAATCTTGAAGTTTCTGAATTCTCGGAAAACAATTTACTTACTTTTTCCACGTCCGAAAGTCGTAACCGTTTCAAAAACGTTGAAAAACTAAATTTTCACAGGCAATAGACATACTCACGCCGTCTTTTCCACTCCGCGTGCCAGACGGTCTGAGTGAGCTCCTAAAGGTACGGCAGCTTTTCATTTCATACTAGAAACTTCATTCTCAAAACTGAGTCTCAAATTTTTTTTGTGAAGTTTGGTAAATCTCTTCATTGAGAGATCCTCGTTTGACAGGTTGTGCGCAAAGCTCTCACAGAAGATTCGCACAATCTCAGTGCCATATTTCATACGCTGTTAGTTTATCTGTTTTCAGTTTTTTTCCAGTTCGTCAAAAAAATTTTCTCAAAAGGATTTCGCATCCAGGAAAAAATTCAAGTTTTCAAAATTTAATTTTCTCTTATCTTTTTCCAGGCAAATGGTCACTCGCAACTACAAGACGTACTTTCCACTGCGACACCAGGTACAGTGTTTTTTAATTTTTCTAAAATGTTTTTACTCCTCGCTTTTCAATTCGCATTGTCTACTACAACTGTATGTTTTCGTGTATTGCGCTGTTTCCAGTCTAGCGATTTTGTAGTTATGTATCTGCTATTCTTGACAAGTTATCGACTTGTCTTTTGATTTCAGTAGAGTCTCTCTCATGATAATAATATAATTATCTTTTGAATAATTGAATAAATAAATAAACTAATGGAAAAATATATATTGCAGCTGATGGGACTACTGGTTACGAGCACGACGCGCGTCACGAATTTCCAGGTATTTTTTTCAATTTCTAAAATTTTAAAACTTAAAATTTAATTTGAAAAACTGAAAATTCTCGATTTTCAAATTATTTCAAAAATCGCTTCTTTTTCTAATTTTTATCAGCATGTCTTCTTATTCCGTCACTTGAGAATTTGATTAAAATAATCATGAAATTAAAAAAATGGAAATTATATTTTAATATTATTAGTATTACTATTTTCCAGGGTGTCTTATATTGATATTAATATTAGTCTTAGTCTTATTTTAATATTAATATTTTCCAGGGTGTCTTAGGCTATCTCGATGGCAAGCGCCTAGCACATGAGGTTTTGATAAACTTTTTTTGGTTATATTCAGTTATCCGTACGTCTAAAGTTCATTGGCATACGGTAGTTTCAACGTACGGATAACTGAATATAGCCCTTTTTTTATCATTTTCGAGTTTTTTCGATCGGCATCCGCTGCTATTTACGCATTTTTTTGCTCTCTACACAATAGCTCACGCTCTAAACTGTCTGATTCGAGTCGCATCATCTACGTAGTTCGTCGAAAAGAAAGACCTAAACAAAGAAAAAAAGAAAAGCCTTTGTCGATTTGTTGAACTCTTTAGAGATACGGTAGGTTGTAAAAATGAGTATTGCAATTGGTTGCCACGGATAATGTGGAAGCAATCTTTTTTATTGCAGGTCTGCGAAATGATGATCAAATGGGAGCTGATGGCAATCGAAAAGCGCGCTGGAAATCCGATTCCTGGAGATACGGTAAGTTATTCATCAACATATTGAATGACTCCAAAGTCTTGATACTGTAAGCGTAACAACTATGAGAAATCATCAAACACTTCTGGGACGCTTGTTTCAATCTTTGAAAAAACCATAATCTTTGTGAGGTGTAGTAAGCATTCAGAATAAATCTGTGATTAGGACGTTGCATTAGAACAATCATAACTCTTCTCAGATTGAGCGTCTTCTCGAAAAAATGCGCAAGAGTGAGCCGCTTGGCGCCTCATCCGCCGCCTCCGATTCCGCCGCTAAGGCTTCTGGCGCCAAGCCTGAGCCGAGCACTGGCGCCAGCGCTGCCTCAGCGCCTACAGTAATCAAGGTTAGGGTGCACTTGGCGCTTATCAAAGTCGCTCAAGATGATTTTTTGCTACAAGTATGGCACGTATTTTCAAAAAAAAAAATAGAATGACTTACTAGAGAAGCGGCGATTCCAAATGATAGAGAAAAGTATCGAGTGTTACAGGAAGAATCTGCTGAAGCTGAGGTGGCTGGTGCTCAGGTTTGTTTTCTGTTTCTGCTTTTCTCAACTGGTATCAAACATTTCCATGGAGAGTTTTGGAGATTTGATATAGATGGAAGAACACACGCGACTTTCAGTTGCAGCTTTTCATCTAGGTAGTTCATGGGAAACATATTTCGATCTGCCACTGAAACCCATAACTCCAATTTCAACTAAATAATATGAAAAATTTAACAGTCGGGCGCGGCGGCCACGTCAGCCAACTCTGATGGCGCTGCGTCTGGGACTACGGTAGCACCTGGCGCCAGCGCCAGCAGTGCGCCAGGCAGCACGACAGCGAGCAGAGCGTCATCAGCTGGGCCGCAGAGTGAGTAGAGAGAGAAGTGGAGGAGGAGAGCGGATTTTCTATACTCTGATAATGAGGAACACGTTTTTATCAATATTCAAGAAACAAGTGAGAGAGTAATGTGGAGAGAGAGAGAGACAGAGACAGAGACAGACAGAGCGATAGCGAACACAGTATACTCTCGTTCCCCTTGGCCCCGCCCCTCTCAAGCCCCCGCCCCCCTTCCCTCCTACCATAACCCCTATCCTCTTACAGTCTCGCAAGCTGCTACAGCTGCAATCGCAGCAGCAGAAGAAGCTGCAGCAGCCAAGCCGATGCCACCTGATATCATTGAGAGCATCATGTGCACGCTCTTCAAGCTGGCTACATCGGTAGGTACCCGAAGGGGGTCTTTTACTCGAAGGGGTCTTATACTCGAAGGTGTCCTGTATTGAGAAGGGTCTTTTACTCGGAGGGGTCTCGATTCGAATTTACCTTGTTCTATTCCTGAGGACTCATCACTTTGCTTTCAAGCTGGCTACATCGGTAATAAATCGGGTTTTTCTGTAATTGAAGGGGTCTTGACTCGAGGTTATTTTTGTAATTAAAGGGGTCTCGACTCGAATTTCTTATTCTAATTAAAGGGTTCTTGACTCGATTTTTGCGCTATTCCATTTACAAAGAACCTTGCTCTAGCGGAAGCTGTGAAAAGGGATTGGTGAATGAGAACATCGCTTCTCTTATTGAAGTGGGTAAACTCTGATGTTCAAATTTTCGCTGAGGGTGTACGGTAGACATAGTTTCTTCACCTTTAAACTAGAGCGTGAGTCCGCGAAGTATAATAGTCACTCTATCTTTTTTTGTACATGCTCACCGCTGGAAACCTGAAAACACGGGTTTACGTCTTCCCAAATTAGAAATCCCAATCATCAAAAAACTGCTCATTATTTATTGCAGCAAGTGCCCACACAAGCATCACAAGCGCACGCCTCAGGCATGGCTGATATCATCAAGAAGGTACTGTAGCACCTTAATTTAAATTATTTAAAAGCTTTTTCAAATTTCATCTTCTCCAAAAGCATGCAGAATGTTTTGTTACTTTTTTTTCCAATTTCTGATTTCTGAATTTAGTTTTCAATTTCAAGGCAACGGCACTGATGCGCGCTGCACTGCGGCCACAGCTATGGGGCGAACATGCTCTGATCAAGATTGCGTGGTGAGTACGGTAGCTATAGGCCGGATAGGGGGGAGCGGGGGCGAAGGGTACGGTAACAACTGAGAAGTACTCAATGAGTGAAGATGGCTGAAGGAGTCTTGGTGAGTACGGTAGCTTTGGGGCCTGAGAGAAGAGGGGTTGCGGTAGGAGGTGAGTTCAATTGATGAGCGTAGACTGTTGTGTGTAACTTTGAGGCCTGGGGCAGATGGATGATTACGGTGGAGCTGAGATTACCTTGTGTGATCCGGTACTTACGATAACGCGATTTCAAATGATGCAGATATTGATTATTTCTTGGTCAGGATAGAGAAGCAGCTGACGCTCTCGCAAGAGACAATAGCTGCTCATGCGCAAGGAAGTCAGTTTTTTTCAGTTTTCACTTTCCAAAAGCATTTTAATCTCCTCATTCTCTGATTTTTGATGAAAACTATAGTGTAAGCGAGGCAAAGCTTTTCAATCGTCAATTTTTGTTAGGCCAGCCTTGTGAGTTTTGTGTTGCATTTGAGAAATACCTTGCGTTCAGAGCTTGTTCGAGCACTTCTTCGGTTGCAATATGATGCAAAAATTAGTAGTAAAAATCGGAAATAATTCCAGGCAGCTTCCGTGGCGATCAAAATGCTCTGGCAATGCAGTTCCAGACGACGTGTCAGACGGTCGATATGCTGACACAGCTCGTACAGCATGCGGTTAGTCGAGAGATCCAGGAAATTTAAAAAAAACTGAAATTTGGAATTTGAAGTTTTGAAATTTAGAGTTTTTGAAGCAGCTTCGCTTGTCGGCGCCATACATAAAGAAGCATGCAGACGTAATGAAGTGATAGCGGCGCAAAGACTCACTATTACATCATGAAATAGTCATCTCTTGTTCCAGCCGAGAGACACAAAACCAACACTTTTCAAATTGTAAAAAACAAAAAAAGCATTCCACCTTTTCAGCCCAAAGTATTCATCATGGCTACAATTTCGCCACTACAGAAGGCGCTCGTAAATTGCCTGCAGAGCAATCACACCGGAGTTAGTTTTCTTTTTGAGGCTGCATGTTTTGCCAGGGATTTACTATAGAGGTTTTCAGCAATCACACTCTTTATCCAGATTTATCGTGGTGTACGAAAGCATAAATACACCTTCAGTAGTTCTAAGTAACCAGCTACTGTTTCCAATCATAACTTCTAAATCATACCTATCATACTTCATACACAAAATAGCGATTGCGAACCTAGTCGGGAAAGTCAGCCAAAAGTTTATTTTTAAAACAATACTTTCTTCTTACTTTCTAAATATCACATTCAAACTATACACGTAAAAACACAATTAAACTTGAACCTAACGAGTATAATGCCATTTGAGCTCATCTCTACTTGATCAAAGGTAGAGAGTGCAAAGGTTAAATTCAGTTATACGTACGGTACCATTATCCGTACTTCTAAATTTCATTAGATTACGGTAGGTTTCCAACGTACGGATAATGGTCGCTACGGAAAACTGAAAATAACCAGAGCTAGAGAGCGAGAGCTGATAGCCTCTTCACTTTTTGTCTCGCTTTGATGATGGCCGTGAGGGCGTCTGCTTCGAGAGGAGCTCTACGCGCTTCGAGGGTGGTCGCTTTGGCGCTGGCGCTGGCGCTGGCGCTGAGGCAGGCCCATCTTCTGTTGATTTTGAGCCCGATGAGGTTGTTGCCGGGCCGCCGCCGCCGCCAAACTTGGCAGCATTCAACTTTTTGCACAGCTCTTCGCGCTTTGATGGAATCTGGAAAAGAAATTTGAGTGAAAAAACGAAATTGATGAAGATTGGCTTTTTTCGCGTCAAAAGAAAAGTAGCAGTTTTGTGTAGCCGCTGGTTTAGGTGTAGCATCGTTCGCGGTCTGAAGTACTGCGTCATGATTAGGATGAAATGAGTATTCAATATGTGTTTTGAGATTTTAAAGATTGTGCAACCCGAACCGTTTTGGAAAGGAAAGGGATTCCACACTTGCTATGACATTGACCAGCTCGAGCTCTATCTCTTATTGAATTTTTATCACCTTTGGTGATAACTGATTTTTGGTGCTAGAGTGCCAGACCTGATCAAATGGAACAAGTAGAGACGCAGACTAAAAGATGTGCGCACGGTCTCCCCTCTCTCGGTCATCGCTCTCTCATTCTCTTCCCGAGATGGTGTATTGCGTGGTGTATGGCTCTGTGTGAATTAGCGAAATAATGGTTGTTGCGCACCATGAATTTACTACGACTCGGGTGGGAAAATCTTTAAAGATGAATGTAAGGTGTGAGCACCTATTTAGAGATGAGATGTTAACAACGGTTTCGGCCCTACTCCTGAGAGAGAGAGAGAGAGAGAGAGAGAGAGAGAGAGAGAGAGAGAGAGAGAGAGAAAGAGAGCGAGAATCAGCAATAAACTACACTAGCCTTCTTGTCCTTCTTCTTCTCTTTCGTCGACTCGACAGAGTTTGAATTTGAACCGATCGACTTGTTGCGATCTTTACGCTTCTTTTTCTTGTTTTCCTTGGGCAAAATGATCACTTTGACTACGCGCAGCTGCTTCTCCTTTTCGAGCTCCCATGGGCGCTGACTGTAAATTTAAGATGTTTTTTTAGCTTTGAAAAAAGGCAAAAATCTTGATCTGGGTTTTCAATAGATGGTGGATAACCTCGTCCTAGCACAACACTACTGTGCTCTTTTCTTGCATCAGACAATTTATGAGAACGGAAGTGATAGTGAGAAATGGCTAGTGGCTCAATATATTCTGAATAGAGAAAACAAATTGGTTGTATGTCCTGCGATTGGTGGAGCAGTTTGTTGCATTCTCGCAAGCGTCTAGGAGACTTTGCTGTACATAAATACGCCACCTTGTCGAAGTCTTTGCATTTGCTAGCTTTTTCACTTCAGCAGGCAGCTTGAGAGTATCTTCTAGACCTCGGGCTGTTGCCATATCGACTGGCTTCATTCTGATTGATTGATCGATTAAGCAATTGATTGATAGGAAGTCTATTGATCATGATCTCGATTTCAGTGATCAAGACGTAGTATTGTAGGTCATATTCAGTTATCCGTACGGAACCATTATCCGTACGGAACCATTATCCGTACGGAGCCATTATCCGTACGGAGCCATTATCCGTACGGATAATGGTTCCGTACGGATAATGGTTCCGTACGGAAAATGGTATTCCCACGGAAAAGGGACCTCTACGGATAACTGAATATATCCGTATTGTATGGTGACTGACTCGTGTGGCCCGCCCATCTCCTCCTTTTCAACAGCAGTCTTGATTTGGTCTTGATTTTCGTCGTCTTTGTCTGAGCGAAGCAGTTTTTCAATCATAAGGGAGTGTAGTTATTCTTTTTTCAGAATTTATATCAAAACAGTGTAGATGATCGATAAAACCTTTCTTCTTCCGAAGACTGCTCTGGGGAGTTGAAGTAGGCGTATCGGGGCATTGATTATTGCTGAAGTATTATGATTTCTACATTAGGCGATTGTGGGAAAGACTGATCACTCGATATCGATAAAATCACTCACTTTGATCGGGCAGTTATCGTATCGTCCACTTTCTCGCCCGGCAAATTTTCAATGACACCAGAGATGACAAGTTCCTTGCGCGCTTTCATGAAGGCAGTCTGAAATATTACGCATTCGATCGCATTGTAAAAGCATCTGATAACGACGAGGTATGAATGCTAGAAGGTTGTCAGTAGGGCTTAGAACTCAAAACAGCAATGCTTGTTATTTTAATCGAAGGCTTTTTGAAGTGTACAAAGGAAATGAATGACATCGCTGGGTGTTATGAAAAAACCTACAGCAATCTCTGCCGCGCCCAGTTGTCCATGTGGGTCATGAGTACTGCCGTCTCTTGAGCTGTGATCCGATGGAGGGCCGCCGCCAGGAGAGAGCGTAGGCTCTGATATCATAGGATAAGTGATTTATTGATTAATCAGGCTGATCAGTGATCAAGGCATTTAATCGATCACTTACGAGTATTCTGATCAGCGCTCTCAGAGCCATTATTGCTTTTGGGCTCGGTGCCTTCTGCTGAGCGGCCTGATCTGCAAGATCAGAGTATTGATTAGGACATCTGGATCCAGGCAGGGCGTTCTATATTCCATATCTTGAGACTCACGCAAGGCGCTCCACTGGACTGCCACACTCTGCCGTATACTCGGGATATGAAGTGACTGGAAGAGGTTTCGATTGTTATCATTATTTGATTGATTGGTTATCGATTTTTCTCGCTATTATCGACAGAAATGAGAGAAAGTGCTCACATGGTCTGGCAGATCTGAGCGATGTAGACGTAGATGACTGAGTTCTCATCTGGGACGATAGTGGCGAGAGCCATGCCTTGAGGCGATCAAAAGTAGTGGGGCTGGCGCCAGATATTCTCGATTCCCTGGCGCCAGGAGTCGCTGAGCTCCTGGCGCTAGCACTGATGCCCGTCTTCAGAGAGTACGGTATCGAGCCAGCGACAGTAGGATCTGGTGGTGATGGGCCGAAGCTGCGAGCAGTAGCTATAGAGCTTTTTGATGATCTGATCGAGCGCGGCAATGCTGTGGA
>CAVOJK010000424.1:0-17867 GCA_963695495.1 Hololepta plana | reverse complement strand
AATCTTCATGCTCTCAGAATCATGGCCGAGTTGAAATCTTCCCAGACCTCCCTGAGGAGTGGCCCATCAATTTCCGATTATGCGGAGAAGGGTGTTAGGCGGCGGAGGTTGAAAAAAGCAAGGGAAGAGAAGAGAGAGAGAGAGAGAGAGAGAGAGAGAGAGAGAGAGAGAGAAAGAGAGAGAGAGAGAGAGAGAGAGAGAGAGAGAGAGAGAGAGAGAGATATCCCGAACTCCTTTTTCATGTTGTGATTATGCGCGAATTGAAGTACGCAGAAGCTCTCACACTTCTCAACAATACTAACGAGAGTGGAGAATAAAGAAAGAGAAAAAATTCAACCAAGGCGAAAAATGCTGCTTTTTCTGAAATTCACTGAGAAGTGGCGAAAAAACGAAATTAGCAGATTCAGCTTAGTTATAGAAACCGGCTGAAAGTTGGCCGTTCTGCTGCCTCTAACGAAGCCGGACAGACTAACGGCTCTCAGTCGACCATACCCAATACTGAGATACGAGATAACCGCAACTCTTCGCGCCACAGGTTCCTATCATGCTGAAATTTGAAAAAAAGCGGTGATTTCAGTCTTATGAACGAATTTGCCAGGTCTGACCATCATAGCCCCAGGACGAAGTGCGATATGAGTTACAGTTTTTCGAAAACGAGTTGTACTCATGCCCCAATGGCGCGAAGAGTTGCGGTTTGCGGTTATGCGGTTTGCGGTTCCGCATGCGGTTATCTCTTCTCTACCGATACTTCTCTCGGAATATGGGCAAAAATGCCTAACGCAGCATCGCTTGCCCTTTCAAATCTGTTTTAGACCCACTGGGTCGAGCTCCATTGAGTTTTTGACAGAGGCAGAGAACCATTCCAGTTTAGAAACTTGCCAGAGGAAAAAAAGAACAAATGACCTAATAGTTCGGAAATTCAAGTTTTTCAGACTTTTAAGCGGAGTTTGATTGCTTTCCGAGCATGCATTGATTCATTGTGATCGGTTTGCGTGAATTATTCGTCTTGTTTGCGAGCCTGGATGAAAGATGAGCGAGGTTCGTCCTAATCATGAAACTGTTGATTTTGCGCCTTGTCAAGTATTCTTTGTACCAAAACGGGGCTCGCACTGAAAATTCGTGAGGTGAGCTCATCTCGGGTCAGCAGCAGCCCTCTCCTTTCCCGCACTCTTCTCGCTCTCGCGCGGTGAGCTCACCACCACTTTCAGTGCACGCCAGAGTGCACGCATGCCATCCATACAAGAACTTGAAATTTCATCTGCTGGAAGAGATACATGAGACTTTTCTTGTCGAAGTTGTTACGGTAGTGATTCTCATTGGGTTCGAAACAACTTTTCCGAGAAAATTTTGCTGTATCTTTCTTGGCTGAAAGAAGGTTCCGAATGAATGTCATGGGGCATCCTTTAGAGAATTCTATGTTCTGAGCTGTCACATTCATCTCTCGTTTTCTATACAACGGAAATTGCGTTTTTATGCCTGTAAACAGCATAAGTATACCGTTTTACAGGTTTTTGTGGTGAACAGAATTTAGTCAGAATAACATTCAACAATTTGAGCCATTAATCATTCTCGATTTCGTTGGTAGTGAAATGGTTCTATTTTGAAGTTGCAACCTCTGCTGTCTTCAAGTCCCGAAAGTTTGCACTCAACGCCGCAGTTGGTCGTTTTGACGACAGAAGCACCGACTACGAAACGGAACGATCTCCAGGTATTTAGAATTACCAAAAAAATAAATGAGGTAGATTCTACCCAGGGTATAAGAGGCCTATCTGTCCTTGCTGTCGTCATTTTTCACTTCTTCCCAACATGGCTACCTCATGGATTTCTGGGCGTCGATGTGTGAGTTTTCATCAGTTTTTAACAGTTTTTATCAGTTCACATTCGGAAAATGTATTTTCCAGATTTTTGAGGAAAAAAAACTTTTGCAAACAACCGTCTTAGCTTACACGATCTGACAAGATCTCGGAAACACTTTATCTGGGGGCAACGTAGTGAAATATCGAGATTTTGTCGGAGGGTGTCTCATTAAAATCAATTTTTTTCAGATTTTTCTGTCTTTCGGGCTTCTTGATCGCTTCAATTCTGCACAGACACGATTTCAATCAAAAAACATTGAGCCAATTCTACTTTAGAAGAATTCGGCGAATATTCCCGCTCTCCATAGTAGTGAGTTTTTCGTTCAAAAGTTGAATGAAGTTGAGCAAGTTCTAGTATGTAGTTGAGCTAAAACCGTAGATTTATTTCACATTGTTGTGTCACACAATTGGAAAACAGCTGCAAATCGGCCGTTTTTCTGCCTCAAGCGCTGCAATTTTTGTTTCGTTCTCAAAGATTCAGAAAACTTGTTTGAACACATCAAAATTCGCAATCATCAGTGCGTAATATTGTGCACATTCTACAATCTGGCCATGAACCGTGAAGATGATAATCTACTGTACTATAACATCAAGTCTAGCCTAGCAGCTGCATTCTTCTACACGAATATGAAACGAAGCGACGGGGCTGAAGATTACTTTAGAAAAGTGCGTCGCAATTATTTACAGTCGGCCTAGAGCCGTAAGTCCGCCCGGCTACAGTTGAGACAGAAGAACGGCCGAGAAAAACCGACTTCTGCATCGAGTAACAGATCAAGTGAGACATGAAACGGCCTGGTTGCTTGTCTCATGCGGACTCGGTCGGACATACGACTCTCGGTCGTCTATGCTTACTAGAACCGGGAGCGGTTTCATTTCCGGTCCCGTCTTGCGAAAGACACTACGAAACTTGGTCGTGAAACGGTCGTTCGGTCGTAACAAATGTAGACGAACCTTTTTCACATCCTTTTCACTCATTCATGATGCAGTTTTTTTTTCTGGGAATTGAAAACAAATGTGAATGCCATTATTCTTTTTTTCAAGGAAAATTCCAAAACTAGTCTTTACAGCTGACAGAGGCATCAGATCTATTGACTCATACTTGGTCGCTTGGAGTCGAAATTCAATTCTACTGCATAGCGCCCATTCTATTTGCAATCACTAATGTGGGTTTCTGAACTATGATTCTGCTCCCAGTAATACATACTTGTTGTCCGACGTGTTATCATTCTTGTTCCATCGTCAGTAAAAGGGGTGAACGGTAAAGTTCACCGGAATTCAGAGATTTCCTCTGCCGGGGTTGACCGGTAAGGCCGGCTTCTGCGAGACTACGACTGTCATTCCAGATTTGAATCTGTTACAGTTGCTCTACAAGTCTTCCTATTCGCACTTGAGCTCAGCTTTTCTTGCATTTACCGGCATCTTCTCGCTCTATGTCCACTGCTTCTCAGCAGACAGCTCGCGCGCATTCGGAGATCTTTCCGCTAGACTCTGGCAGTTCTTGGGTGGCGCGGCTGCATTTTATGGATCGGATACGGTAACTCTTATCTCATTTTATCTCACCTTATATTCATCAATCAGCTCATACAAGGCATAGCAACAAGTACGTGATACCACAATGTTGGTGTTCGTTTTCCGGTGTACCGCAGCGGTATTGATATTTAGCTTGTGCAAGTCTCATTTTGGTACATATGTATGTATCTGGTACGAGGATGTACATTAGAGTGGTTATGGCGGGCCGCGGGTACTCGCGCAACGACTGACTCCAAGAGAAGATCGCGCGATCAGCTGTCATAGCTGTCTTGTATCGCATTAGGCCCGCTCCTATCTCTAGGCCCGCTCTAGGCCCGCACATGAGCGGGTACCCGCAAGTTTGTTCCTTCACCATAGAGAAGGGAATAGAGAGGAGGGAAGAGAGAACAGGGCAAAGTCATGAGTCGGAAGAAAAGGAGAGATGATATGAGTGCTCATAGTGCAGTGGTTGTGATTGAGGAGATTGAATCTCACTGGTCGTGTTCGATACCCACCCTAGCTTGGTATATTTTTGCAAAATTTGATCATAGTGTGAGAGCAAATATGCAAAAAAACGTTTCCTTCGGAGGAGAACGAACAGCCGAAGACATGCGTACAAGTCGCATGTTTTACCATTACACCATGGGTTCACATGGAAGATATATCTGAAGACTGTACTCATGTTGTTGTCTATATCTCTCTAGTTGCTGCCTCTCACTCGTGAGAGTGCGGGCTGCCTGCTCTGTGCGGGTACCCGCGACCTCTTGTCCACTCCCTAGGCCCGCTCTAGGCCCGCACCTCTATGCGAGTACCCGCTCAAGTGCGAGTACTCGCGTCTCGCCATAACCACTCTAATGTACATGTCTAGGTGCCTCAAAGACTCCGCAAAAAATTTGGCTGGAAAGTTTATAATTTCCTAATTGGATGGATCATGTTTAGTTATCCGTAGGAGACCCTACCCTAATAGATTGCGACTCAGATGTACTTGAAAAGATCAAATTTTCTAAAAAGTCTGGCAACTATCTTCCCAGGCACTCAAAAAAGATTCTATGTTGCGATCAGCCTTTATTACAAGTCAGTGACTTTTCACCTTTTTGATGTTTTAGAGTGTTCCAATGTGTACTTTGAGTTGTTACGAAGTGTTTCGAGTTGTTTCCCGAACAATCTAGAAGAAAGTTCGGAGTACAACTCAAGTAAAAAGTAAGACACAAAGTGAAACATCTTAAACTCTTGGCGCGAGGTGGGGCAGCCTCATCTTGTATATTTTTTGGAAAACATTAAGCATGTTGTATGTCAAACGGCTCAGAATGGTGTCGCGAACATAACTGTGTAATATGAAGTCTTTCCGACCACTGAAACCCGACTTTCAGACTCTGAGAGTCGTTTTGGGACCCCTGTAAGTGCCAGGAATGAAATTTGGAAAACATTAAGCATGTTGTATGTCAAACGGCTCAGAATGGTGTCGCGATCATATCTGTGTAATATGAAGTCTTTCCGACCACTGTAACTCGACTTTCAGACTCTGAGAGTCGCTTTGGGACCCCTGTAAGTGCCAGAAATGAAATTTGGAAAACATTGAGCATGTTGTATGTCAAACGGCTCAGAATGGTGTCACGATCATATCTGTGTAATATGAAGTCTTTCCGACCACTGTAACTCGACTTTCAGACTCTGAGAGTCGTTTTGGGACCCCTGTAAGTGCCAAAAATGAAATTTGGAAAACATTAAACATGTTGTATGTCAAACGGCTCAGAATGGTGTCGCGATCATAACTGTGTAATATGAAGTCTTTCCGACCACTGTAACTCGACTTTCAGACTCTGAGAGTCGTTTTGGGACCCCTGTAAGTGCCAAAAATGAAATTTGGAAAACATTTAGCATGTTGTATGTCAAACGGCTCAGAATGGTGTCGCGATCATAACTGTGTAATATGAAGTCTTTCCGACCACTGAAACTCGACTTTCAGACTCTGAGAGTCGTTTTGGGACGCCTGTAAGTGCCAAAAACGAAATTCGGAAAACATCAAGCATGTTGTATGTCAAACGGCTCAGAATGGTATCGCGATCATAACTGTGAACTATGAAGTCTTTCCGACCACTGAAACCCGACTTTCAGACTCTGAGAGTCGTTTTGGGACCCCTGTAAGTGCCAGAAATGAAATTTGGAAAACATTAAGCATGTCGTATGTCAAACGGCTCAGAATGGTATCGCGATCATAACTGTGTAATATGAAGTCTTTCCGACCACTGAAACTCGACTTTCAAACTCTGAGAGTCGTTTTGGGACCCCTGAAAGCGCCACAAACGAAATTTGGAAAACATTGAGCATGTTGTATGTCAAACGGCTCAGAATGGTGTCGCGATCATAACTGTGTAATATGAAGTCTTTCCGACCACTGAAACTCGACTTTCAAACTCTGTGAGTCGTTTTGGGACCCTGAAAGCGCCAAAAACGAAATTTGGAAAACATTAAGCATGTCGTATGTCAAACGGCTCAGAATGGTATCGCGATCATAACTGTGTAATATGAAGTCTTTCCGATCACTGTAACTCGACTTTCAGACTCTGAGAGTCGTTTTGGGACCCCTGTAAGTGCCAAAAATGAAATTTGGAAAACATTAAGCATGTTGTATGTCAAACGGCTCAGAATGGTGTCGCGATCATAACTGTGTAATATGAAGTCTTTCCGACCACTGAAACTCGACTTTCAAACTCTGAGAGTCGTTTTGGGACCCCTGAAAGCGCCACAAACGAAATTTGGAAAACATTGAGCATGTTGTATGTCAAACGGCTCAGAATGGTGTCGCGATCATAACTGTGTAATATGAATTCTTTCCGACCACTGAAACTCGACTTTCAAACTCTGAGAGTCGTTTTGGGACCCCTGTAAGTGCCAAAAATGAAATTTGGAAAACATTAAGCATGTTGTATGTCAAACGGCTCAGAATGGTGTCGCGATCATAACTGTGTAATATGAAGTCTTTCCGACCACTGAAACTCGACTTTCAGACTCTGAGAGTCGTTTTGGGACGCCTGTAAGTGCCAAAAACGAAATTCGGAAAACAATAAGCATGTTGTATGTCAAACGGCTCAGAATGGTATCGCGATCATAACTGTGAACTATGAAGTCTTTCCGACCACTGAAACCCGACTTTCAGACTCTGAGAGTCGTTTTGGGACCCCTGTAAGTGCCAGAAATGAAATTTGGAAAACATTAAGCATGTTGTATGTCAAACGGCTCAGAATGGTGTCACGATCATATCTGTGTAATATGAAGTCTTTCCGACCACTGAAACTCGACTTTCGAACTCTGAGAGTCGTTTTGGGACCCCTGAAAGTGCCAAAAACGAAATTTGGAAAACATTAAGCATGTCGTATGTCAAACGGCTCAGAATGGTATCGCGATCATAACTGTGTAATATGAAGTCTTTCCGACCACTGAAACTCGACTTTAAAACTCTGAGAGTCGTTTTGGGACCCCTGAAAGCGCCACAAACGAAATTTGGAAAACATTGAGCATGTTGTATGTCAAACGGCTCAGAGTGGTGTCGCGATCATAACTGTGTAATATGAAGTCTTTCCGACCACTGAAACTCGACTTTCAAACTCTGAGAGTCGTTTTGGGACCCCTGAAAGTGCCAAAAACGAAATGTGGAAAACATTAAGCATGTTGTATGTGAAACGGCTCAGAATGGTATCGCGATCATAACTGTGTAATATGAAGTCTTTCCGACCACTGTAACTCGACTTTCAGACTCTGAGAGTCGTTTTGGGACCCCTGTAAGTGCCAAAAATGAAATTTGGAAAACATTAAGCATGTTGTATGTCAAACGGCTCAGAATGGTGTCGCGATCATAACTGTGTAATATGAAGTCTTTCCGACCACTGAAACTCGACTTTCAGACTCTGAGAGTCGTTTTGGGACCCCTGTAAGTGCCAGAAATGAAATTTGGAAAACTTTAAGCATGTTGTATGTCAAACGGCTCAGAATGGTGTCACGATCATATCTGTGTAATATGAAGTCTTTCCGACCACTGAAACTCGACTTTCGATCTCTGAGAGTCGTTTTGGGACCCCTGTAAGTGCCAAAAATGAAATTTGGAAAACATTAAACATGTTGTATGTCAAACGGCTCAGAATGGTGTCGCGATCATAACTGTGTAATATGAAGTCTTTCCGACCACTGTAACTCGACTTTCAGACTCTGAGAGTCGTTTTGGGACCCCTGTAAGTGCCAAAAATGAAATTTGGAAAACATTTAGCATGTTGTATGTCAAACGGCTCAGAATGGTGTCGCGATCATAACTGTGTAATATGAAGTCTTTCCGACCACTGAAACTCGACTTTCAGACTCTGAGAGTCGTTTTGGGACGCCTGTAAGTGCCAAAAACGAAATTCGGAAAACAATAAGCATGTTGTATGTCAAACGGCTCAGAATGGTATCGCGATCATAACTGTGAACTATGAAGTCTTTCCGACCACTGAAACCCGACTTTCAGACTCTGAGAGTCGTTTTGGGACCCCTGTAAGTGCCAGAAATGAAATTTGGAAAACATTAAGCATGTCGTATGTCAAACGGCTCAGAATGGTATCGCGATCATAACTGTGTAATATGAAGTCTTTCCGACCACTGAAACTCGACTTTCAAACTCTGAGAGTCGTTTTGGGACCCCTGAAAGCGCCACAAACGAAATTTGGAAAACATTGAGCATGTTGTATGTCAAACGGCTCAGAATGGTGTCGCGATCATAACTGTGTAATATGAAGTCTTTCCGACCACTGAAACTCGACTTTCAAACTCTGTGAGTCGTTTTGGGACCCCTGAAAGCGCCAAAAACGAAATTTGGAAAACATTAAGCATGTCGTATGTCAAACGGCTCAGAATGGTATCGCGATCATAACTGTGTAATATGAAGTCTTTCCGATCACTGTAACTCGACTTTCAGACTCTGAGAGTCGTTTTGGGACCCTGTAAGTGCCAAAAATGAAATTTGGAAAACATTAAGCATGTTGTATGTCAAACGGCTCAGAATGGTGTCGCGATCATAACTGTGTAATATGAAGTCTTTCCGACCACTGAAACTCGACTTTCAAACTCTGAGAGTCGTTTTGGGACCCCTGAAAGCGCCACAAACGAAATTTGGAAAACATTGAGCATGTTGTATGTCAAACGGCTCAGAATGGTGTCGCGATCATAACTGTGTAATATGAATTCTTTCCGACCACTGAAACTCGACTTTCAAACTCTGAGAGTCGTTTTGGGACCCCTGTAAGTGCCAAAAATGAAATTTGGAAAACATTAAGCATGTTGTATGTCAAACGGCTCAGAATGGTGTCGCGATCATAACTGTGTAATATGAAGTCTTTCCGACCACTGAAACTCGACTTTCAGACTCTGAGAGTCGTTTTGGGACGCCTGTAAGTGCCAAAAACGAAATTCGGAAAACAATAAGCATGTTGTATGTCAAACGGCTCAGAATGGTATCGCGATCATAACTGTGAACTATGAAGTCTTTCCGACCACTGAAACCCGACTTTCAGACTCTGAGAGTCGTTTTGGGACCCCTGTAAGTGCCAGAAATGAAATTTGGAAAACATTAAGCATGTTGTATGTCAAACGGCTCAGAATGGTGTCACGATCATATCTGTGTAATATGAAGTCTTTCCGACCACTGAAACTCGACTTTCGAACTCTGAGAGTCGTTTTGGGACCCCTGAAAGTGCCAAAAACGAAATTTGGAAAACATTAAGCATGTCGTATGTCAAACGGCTCAGAATGGTATCGCGATCATAACTGTGTAATATGAAGTCTTTCCGACCACTGAAACTCGACTTTAAAACTCTGAGAGTCGTTTTGGGACCCCTGAAAGCGCCACAAACGAAATTTGGAAAACATTGAGCATGTTGTATGTCAAACGGCTCAGAGTGGTGTCGCGATCATAACTGTGTAATATGAAGTCTTTCCGACCACTGAAACTCGACTTTCAAACTCTGAGAGTCGTTTTGGGACCCCTGAAAGTGCCAAAAACGAAATGTGGAAAACATTAAGCATGTTGTATGTGAAACGGCTCAGAATGGTATCGCGATCATAACTGTGTAATATGAAGTCTTTCCGACCACTGTAACTCGACTTTCAGACTCTGAGAGTCGTTTTGGGACCCCTGTAAGTGCCAAAAATGAAATTTGGAAAACATTAAGCATGTTGTATGTCAAACGGCTCAGAATGGTGTCGCGATCATAACTGTGTAATATGAAGTCTTTCCGACCACTGAAACTCGACTTTCAGACTCTGAGAGTCGTTTTGGGACCCCTGTAAGTGCCAGAAATGAAATTTGGAAAACTTTAAGCATGTTGTATGTCAAACGGCTCAGAATGGTGTCACGATCATATCTGTGTAATATGAAGTCTTTCCGACCACTGAAACTCGACTTTCGATCTCTGAGAGTCGTTTTGGGACCCCTGAAAGTGCCAAAAACGAAATTTGGAAAACATTAAGCATGTCGTATGTCAAACGGCTCAGAATGGTATCGCGATCATAACTGTGTAATATGAAGTCTTTCCGACCACTGAAACTCGACTTTCAAACTCTGAGAGTCGTTTTGGGACCCCTGAAAGCGCCACAAACGAAATTTGGAAAACATTGAGCATGTTGTATGTCAAACGGCTCAGAATGGTGTCGCGATCATAACTGTGTAATATGAATTCTTTCCGACCACTGAAACTCGACTTTCAAACTCTGAGAGTCGTTTTGGGACCCCTGAAAGCGCCAAAAACGAAATTTGGAAAACATTAAGCATGTCGTATGTCAAACGGCTCAGAATGGTATCGCGATCATAACTGTGTAATATGAAGTCTTTCCGACCACTGTAACTCGACTTTCAGACTCTGAGAGTCGTTTTGGAACCCCTGTAAGTGCCAAAAATTAAATTTAAAAAACATTAAGCATGTTGTATGTCAAACGGCTCAGAATGGTGTCGCGATCATAACTGTGTAATATGAAGACTTTCCGACCACTGTAACTCGACTTTCAGACTCTGAGAGTCGTTTTGGGACCCCTGGAAGTGCCAAAAACAAAATTTGGAAAACATTAAGCATGTTGTATGTCAAACGGCTCAGAATGGTATCGCGATCATAACTGTGTAATATGAAGTCTTTCCGACATCTGAAAACCGACTTTCAGACTCTGAGAGTCGTTTTGGGACCCCCGTAAGTTCCAAAAATGAAATTTGGAAAACATTAGGCATGTTGTATGTCAAACGGCTCAGAATGGTGTCGTGATCATATCTGTTTTGAAGTTACGGTGTATAGTTTTGTCGCGGAAGAATTATTTTGTCCCGGATGAGAATCGCCTGATACATATGTATATATGAATATCTTCATGTCTTTTATCATAGCTCTGGTATTTTCCCCTGCGCAGGGGGTGCGCACTAGGGTGGCAAAAAGCGTTAGTGACATTTCGTAATTTATGGTGCAATTCATGCTTTTGACTACTTGAATGAGGTACGGTAGGAGCAGTTTCCTAAAACGCGCGAAAAAGAGAGCGAGAGAGTGAGTAGAAGAAAGATACGGACGAGAGAAAGATTAGTAAAGAACGTAATGATAGTAGTGCGCGTACATCAGAATTGCTGCGTTAATGCGCGATTGCGCGATTCTGCGACTGACGCTAACTCTTTTCGCCACTCTAGTGCGCACTTTCATGAAACGACGCTTCCGTGACGCTCAAAATCTTCTTGCGCTGAAAAGACGCTTTCTATCAGCGCAGGAACGACGCTGAGCGTCCATAGAATTCCCCTGCGCTGTTTGCTCAAACGACGCAGAAACGACCCAGCCTACTGTACAGACCCTAGCTAGTTATTATAGCCGCGTAGTGTAAGGCGCAGTGTTGAGTGGCCCGACCCCCCATTTATTTATTTTTAGAGCTGTACCCACGGCTCCACTGGCAGGACATGCCGTTTTGGAAAGAACTTGTTCAATCGAGATTATCTCGAGAGGACTTGTTTCTACCTCGATCGTATGATTGAAATTAAAGATTGTGCAACCCGAACCGTTTTTGAAAAGTAAAGGAATTTCGCACATGCTATGACAATGACCAGCTCGAGCTCTATCTCTCATTGAATTTTTATCACCATTGGTGATAACTGATTTTTGGTTCTAGAGTGCCAGACCTGGCCAAATGGAACAAGTAGAGACGCAGACTATAAGATGTGCGCACGGTCTCTCCTCTCTCGGTCGTCGCTCTTTCATACTCTCCCCGAGATGGTGTATTGAGTGGTGTATGGCTGTGTGAGAATTAGCAGACAAATGGTTTGTACGCACCCCGCATTTACTACGACTCAGGTGGTAAAATCTTTAATAGAGGAAACGCTTTGTAGTATAGAGAGAGCGTCGTAGGGCAAAGGGAATGTCGTTTGAGCATCGTATGAGCGTCGTTTCAGCGTCATTTCAGCGTCGTTTGAGCATCGTATGAGCGCAAGGGGAGCGTCGATAGAGAGCGTCCTTTCAGCGCTGATAGAATGCGTTTCCTTGCGCTAGTACGTGCGCTTGTCCAGCTTCAATGAAAAGCGTCGCGGGTGCGCAGGGGAAAATACCAGAGACGCTCAAGCTCTAGAGGTGGGTTAGCAACCGCATAATCGACGGTTTTCATTCGGGCGGTTCTCTCCCGGTCCAGCACCTGAATTCAATTACTGCCAACTCCTCTCCCGGTCCAGCACCTGAACTCAATTACTGCCAACGCTGGTTTTCTTACAGTTTTGACTGCTGGCATGCTACTTTGCTTGTTCACTCCAGACATTGCACCACTCCGAGAGGTTTCTCTACTCCTGTATTTTGTAACTAAGTGTTTAGTTAGATTTTTATTGATTTTTTAGTTTCTCTTGAATTTGTTTCTAATTCTTCCCAATGACACTCAGAACAATAATTCAAACACTAGGATAGCTTTCGAAATGCCACAATCGAGAGTTTTTTCCAGGTTTTGTCCATAACCGAAACACGGCTCATGCTTACATACTGTACATGCTGCCTCATATATCTCAATATCAAAGAATGCTGGCTGATCAATAACGCAATTTTGGTGAGTCATTTCGAATAGTGTGAGAGCCTCTCAATCATAAAGGACAATGTTTCTGATGTTTTCACTATACTCGGCTGAGAGCGTCTGAAGTCCGCCCTAAAAGGGTCATCAACAGATGTGCTATAGTCGGTCGAGAGCCGGGTGTCCGACAGAGTCCGCATGAGACAAGCTACCAGGCCGTTTCATCTTCCATTCTTCACTCAATGCAAAAACCGGTCTTTTCTCGGCCGTTCTTCTGTCTCAACTGTAGCCGAACGGACTTACGGCTCTCGGCCGACTATATTCGGCCGTTGCACTGTCGCAAGTGGACTGCAATGACTTTAAAATCGCGAATAAAACGGTAAAGCGTACTCAGGTTTTCCTTGGCAACCTCTCATATTCACTTTATCTAATTCACTGGCCAATCTACTGTATTGGCAAACATGCCCACTTTGCAGGAATTTTTGGTGAGCGATTTCGTGTCCATTCATTTGAATTAATCTTGTCTTGTGGTCGCCGTCCCACACATAGGCTCAGATCGAAAATGAAATCCCATTTTTCTTCTTTTCATTATAGCAAAAAGGCTCAAATAGCAGACAAAGGCGCACCGAATGGAAAATTGATTTATTCATTCATAGTTATATAATATCATTATGAATATTTATATACCACTACTATAATAAAAAACAATAAACATGATAAGTGTGAATATCACTTCACCGATCGATTACAGTCAACATTCTTCTGATTATCGGATGTATCGGCCTAGCTCATCTTTCCTATCGAATTTTTGAGCGCTGGTTAGTCATAAAATTTCCGTCGAATTTTTCAAATTTTGAAAATAGCTCTCTATCATTGAGCACGCATTTAGAATGTAGATGTATTTGAATTCGGAGCCTGGAAAAGTCAATTTTGAGGTATTGTGCTCTATCTCCGAAGCACACGGGCCGACTTCTTGTATTTCTCTATTGTGGTTTGCTGTATTTAACAGTGCCAGTTCTTTATGAGAGATTCTTGAAGATTAGTAGTGAGGACAGCTATTATACGTACGTGAAATTCCTTGACGAGTTGACGTAAGGTGTACAGACTTCGGTGGTTTCTGCGCCTCAGCCCATAACTCTCTTCATATTGATCGCATCACGCTCATCCACCATTCAATCTTCATGAAATTCCGTGATCTACAATTCATCAATTGAAATTGAAACTCGAAACTGACTGCATACTACCGTATCACGTCAAACTTCCGAACTTGCTAGCTTGAAAAAGCCGCGTCGCTCTGCCGCACAGCCTGACAAGTTACCACAAGCACTCTTTTTATCATAAATCTTTGGTTTCTCATTCCAAGAGATGGAAACATTCGAAGATTTCTATTATGAAAATCATTTTCAGGTGAATTTCCGCCAAGAGAAGCTGAGATCTTGGCGAGATACATTTTTACAGATTTTTTCAGCTCAATTGCCGAAATGCTAATTGGAAGAACAATTGTTTCTCACGAAAAAGTTTATAAATTTGACTTATCTAATCTGACGGAAGCGTCCGAATGCAACTAAAAGACGACTTGGCTCTGTCGGAGGACGCATCGATGAAATATACGACTGGAAAAATTGTTTTGAAAATTGTGAAGAAAAGGAAACGCGAGAATAAAATGAAAAGCACGAATCGAAACTGAATTTGAGAAGAATAAAAACGCTCTCTTCGTTTTTGGCAAGTTTCCAAATGACCGGCGCCGGCTATCTAGCCGTGAAAGAGTACGGCCACCTACAGTAGTCGATCGTGGGGAAGCCCGTGTACATCAATCTCAACAGTCATTTTAACGAGCGATGATTTCATTAGTTGTTTTCATCGGTATTTTTGTTGTTATTGTTGTTGTTTGTTTGTTTGCTTTGCCATGTGTTTCTAGTTAACCATGTTCATACTTCCGAACTTCGAATCCCAAATTTTCAGGGGCTACTTTAGGTTTAAACGTGCGGTAATCTCAATCCTGATCGACCCATTTTATGAAAACAAATTTTCTTCTAGATGAGAAACTAGTAGCAAGAGTCTAGCAGCAAAAGAATACCCAGATGTTGAAAAAACACACCAGTTCAACGATTGTGCAACCGGAACCGGTTTTCGACGGGGTAGAGATTTCAAGCATTACATGATCTAGAACTCACCCAACTCTATCCACTCTGACAATGAGATTTCCATAAAATTTAGTGACAGTTGATAACAAAAACTATTGCGCTTGATGCAGAAAACCTGAAAATGGACTGACGAGGGAGAGGACCACGTGGAGGAGGCGTGGATTGTGTACACGATGTGTGAAATGACAAACAAATTGTTCGTGCGCACGACGAATTCACTACGACTCCAGTCATGAAGTTTTTGATATAATGGAAAATAGAGATCGAGTGAACATGACGCATACATGACACCACGATTCGCATGCCTGTGCCCACATTTTTTTTATTTTAGGTAAACGATCTTTCCGGGAATACGTTGCAATCCTCTATTCATTTTTTAGTGTACACGTCAGGACATGACGCCTGGGATCAGGGTCAAGCCCCAGTTCACTTCATGATCGAACACGCTGCCTAGCCTGGAGATTTAGGAGATTCTGGAAATTCCAGTGAAAAATGAATGGCCAGTGCATTGAGAGAGACATTTATCGTTTATATCATTGCATACTGCAAGAAGCGCCATATGAGTCAACCACAAAATCACAAGAGTGAACAATAATGTGAACGAGGTCTTCAATATTGATTCTTGGTTGATCTGCCATTGATAGTTTATTTTCCTCTGATATTTGGCCCACGTGACGTTGACGATTTGGTAGTAGTCCATAGCATATTGCATTTGCGAAGTTGCCGGACGTTCATATAGACGATGGCGATAGGTCAGACGAGAATATTATTGCATTGACTTGTCATATTGGGCTAAATATGACTGGGAATTCATCATCGCGGTCACCACCACCGAATTTCCTTCAACTCGTCGGTTTGGTGGATAGGGTTCCGAATTTAAGTACTTTTGCTCAAGTACTTGAAGATACTTGATTCATTCTTCTTTCATTTCAAGTATTCCATAGTACTTGAACCGGTCTCGTTTTTTTGTTTCAAGTACTTTCAAGTACTTGAAACTTTGATCTCGAGGTACAAAGAAAGAAAGATGCAAAAAAAACTCTCCTAGCCGGGGATTGAACCCGCGTCGAGGCGATTAGGACTTGTAGCCATCAACCACTGAGCCACCAAACCATTGAATGAATAGACCAATCGTTTGGATGAAGAGGGAGGAGAAATTGAAACGATTTCCGGTCAAGCTTTCAAGCTTCAAGTATTCAAGTACTTGAAGTACTTGATACTTGAATACTTACTTGAATACTTGAAAGAGAGAAGACCAAGTATTCAAGTAGTACTTGATACTTGAAAAAAATCTGAGGCAAGTACTTGTACTTGTACTTGTACTTGAATTCGGAACCCTATTGGTGGATCTGTCCGGGTCGAACCAGCGACCTTCCGCATCCACAGCCGGCGCACTACTCACACTGAGCTATCCCGCCCCTAGATGGTAAAAACGCCAAACCGGGTATTCCTTCATTCCTTTACTTGTATAGTCGACCGAGAGCCGTATGTCCAATTGCAGTCCACTTGAAACATCGAAACGGCCGATTCATCTCTCACTTTCTTTCGTTTGTCAGCGTGAAAATCGGTCTACGCTCTTCCTGTTTTCAACACGAAACTCGGTTTTCATGTCTCGTGCTACCATTGTGTAAATCGGTCTTCATTCCTCCTGCTCCCACTGTGGAAATCGGTTTCTCATCATGAGAATCGGCCGTTTCGCTGTCTCAAGTGGACTGCAATTAGACATACGGCTCTCGGCCAACTATATTGAAGTGCTGAAAAGTGCAGTCACTTTTCCGAGAGGACTGTCCACTTCAAGATCGAGTTCAAAACTCTCTGATTTGTACTTGAAACCTCGCTCCCCTACTGCAGTTCCAGTTCTCTGGATTCATTCTCGAGCTAGATCTCTTGCTCAATCAATCGTCCGTTCTCGTTTTTTCTCACAATCATGTGTGCGTTTGTCTCAAATACCATGTTTCATTTTGTGATTGTCATTGTGGGATCCACTGCTCTAACTCCTACTTGCCAAAATAGACTGTATAAGTAGTCGAGAGGATTATTGATTCTCGAAATCTGAATTCGAATTTGGTTCCAGGCGTCTTGCCTGTGAGCGCTGCTTTGTTTGGCGTTTTGCTCTCCGCAATGAGTGTCCAGGCAGATTTGAAGTGTTCCGAAATTCGTACGTTTGTGTTCGAGACTATCTCCAATGCGAGAAAGGTTTTGCAAATCATGATTCTGATCAATACTGATGTCACGTGTTAAAGGGTTGTGCATGGCTACTGTGGTTTTGCATTTGAAAGCGACGTATGCAAAACTTCATCTAGGCGAACACCACAATCTTTTTCTCTCATTCTCTTCTAGTGACAGCTTCTTTCTCTTTCTGTAGAAGTTCCTTGTGTTGTCGAATAGAGCACTCTTCTAAAAGCTGGTACAACATCAAAGGTTCTCTGAATGAAGAGCAACCACGCAGGCTCTGCAGCAATGGACGCTACGTGCTACGAGAAGGCTACTGTGAAGGCTGATGAATTGGCCGCAGATGCACTCACAAGGCTTTGCTTGAATCGCGCTCCGCATTATTTTCAGTCGGTATGATCAATTGCGGACATGGCTTGTATGGCTGTTAGTGTTCCAAAAACTAAAACGTGGTGTGCCGGTCTGAGCAGCGTCCGGTTCACTTTTCCACTCGATCCAACGTGTTATCCAAGCCATCTACAGCACTTGACATTTTGTTTCATGCATCTTTCTGACATGATCTCTAAGTCGTGCGAAAAGAACATGCACCAGTAAATATTTTCAAGACGACTGACTGAGTGATCAAGACACTGCATAGATATGACGCACCACGTTTCGAATGTCTGAAATCGTGTTTCCGCTCCCATTCTTCGGAGTACGGCAGACAATTTTGAGGTTGTATTGTGCAAAACTAGCTGAGAGCCTGACGAATTGAGGTATTTAGAATTTTTTACGCCGTGTTTTCGGACCGGGCCAGAAGTTTCTTATCTATGTACAATGACAATTTTTCAGTACACTATCGAGAGCACATTTGTTCTGAAATGCAGCTACGGTGAGCAAATTTTTCTATGAAGAGTGGTTTACTTCTACTATTGTTTCCACTGTGTTAATTATCCCAAGTGAACCTAGGTACTAGTATCGCTCCGGTGGTCCAGTCTTCATAACCGTAGCTTATCTCGTGTGATTTTACCGCTCTTCTCAGAACGTCGTTTTCATTGTCCCAAGGGCGAGTTAATCTTCGAGAAATGCTACGAACTCCAGTCCAAACCTCCGGTGAGTAAATTCGATTCGGTAATATATACAATGTACATAGTCCCCCGAGAGCCGAGAGCCGTATGTC
>CAVOJK010000423.1:2500-48371 GCA_963695495.1 Hololepta plana | reverse complement strand
ACGAATCTCAATTCGTAATACTTTCAAAATATATAAAACTCTGAACTTTTCTGAAAAGCCTCAAACTCTGGCTCTATTCCTTGCTAAAAAAGTGGACAAAGAGATAGTGCGCATGTCGTTGAGACCGGGCACGCTAGCAATAGTGGATCATGTGGATCGATTCCATGGCATTATCTCTGCGTCAAAGTTACTTTCCGAAAGAGCCCCCCCCTTCAACCGGGTTGAGGCCTCTCTCTATTCTCTCTCTTTCTTTATTCTTTATTCTCCAACATCGTATTCTCAAAGATCTGGCATTCATCAGGAATTCTATCGGGATAGCTCTTCCAGCTCAGGATTCTCGCTTGAACTCAAGAAATAACATCTTATGTTCATTTGGTCATACAGCTCTCACACAAGTCAGTACTTTTACTTTTTAAACTAAACCTCAAGAAGTAAACTAATGTAATCCTCAATCTCTCCAGCGTCCACTGGCGCCTCGCTCACCTTCTCTACCGTATTCTTCTTCTGCTGGGCGCCAGAAAATTGGGCGCTGGCGCCAACTCGGCCACTCTCCTCTTCGTCATCACTGCTTAGATCGATGCACTCGATGACGCCAGACATTTGGCTGCAGCGTAATTCATTCTTTCACAAACTGTTTGTTCAATTTGAAGATGCGATGAATGTTTTTGATTGACTGATGGATCAGCTGACAGTTCATAGGATCTATATTCAAGAAATTATATTCTTCAACCTATTCTGCATATTGAAGTACCCAACCTTAGGAGCGTTCTGTTGTATACACTTGTCGAGTTGGTTGAATAAAAGAAAAAGAAAAGAAAAAGAAAAAGAAAAATCTGAAACAAGTGCTACAATGAGAAGAACAACTAAGAGAACTCTATGAAAAATGCAGGTATGTAAAATCACTTCTCCTCAATTGTTTCAACTTGTTAATAAAAAAGATATATGTATAAAAAGCAACTCTCGTAAAATATGTTCCAGTCACATTCAGAATTTGTTCGAAAGTGGTAACTAATTTTCGGTTTATCGATTGTTCAAGATTAATACCCACCCTTGCTCGAACTTGAGCAATGCACGAAGCACGCCCCACCTCCACACGAGCGATTTCCTGTAAATTTGTTCAACAAATTTCGCTTGCGTAAAAGTGAACCTGACTGGACTATGTGGAATGTAATAAACAAAAAGAACCTGAATGAAATAACAAAACTAAATTGAAACGTATTTAAATGAGGAGGGGAGTTTGAATGAACTGGAAAAAGAGATATCACAGAAGATGAGAAAGTGAGAGAAGAGGGTGAAGAAAGAGAATAGAGATATCTACTCGATCTTTTAAATGTTTGATTGAGAGATAAATTTATAAATATTCGAGCAGTTTTCGAATTTTTTGATTTTTCAGTACTCATGCTTCGATAACCATGGACCAAAGTATGTAAAAATGTGTCACCTTGATCGCAACGCCATCCACTCTGAGCACTTTGACGTCCTCAAGTGTGGAAGAGAGCAACGCGCTGAATCATCATGCGATCCTAAAAGTAGATTACGGTATTTCCTTGGAACACTGGCAGAGAGAGAGAGAGAAATTGATTTTAGCTTTAAAACAACATTGCCTATTCTAGCTGGCAACCATGTGGTTTTGAAAACAGACAAAAGTTGACTTGGATTAGAAATAGCAACAACAACTCAAAAAAACGCTTGTTTCTGGACAGAGAACAGGTAGAAAAAAATACAGAAAGAAGCGATACTCACTATAAACTGCTGACAATTCCGCCCGCATCAGCGCCAGCGCCGGAGGAGCTGCAGGAAGACGCCGCTGCTGGCGGGAGTGCAGTACGATACTGAAGGACGTATCTCGACATACTGAATGGTGGAGAGAATTCTAGAGAACAGAATTCACAGACTTCTAAAGCTCTGAAACACCAAAGAGGTTGACTCGTGGGGCACAACACCACTTGTGTGACAACGATGTGCACACTCTCAACTTCCCAAGATTTGACTAGCACCTATGTGATTTTGTGTTTTCATATTTCCAAGAACAGACAGAATGTCAACTGCTAATATTGAAAAAGGCTCATTTTTTGACCGAGGGGAAGTGCAACACAAGATCACCAGCAAAAAATTTGAAAAATCTCTGCGACACGAAGCCGCCAGCTTATGATTATACTTTTCCGTCTTTCATTTTACTTTCGCGATAATTTTTTTTTTCAGGTGAACCAAGAACCTGCGATTCTTCCCAGGTACTAGAGCACTAAATTGATACCAGGTACAGGTACCAAAGACAGATAGAATGTCGATCATTCGAAAATCGTTCATTATTGGCTGGAGAAAGCACACGGAGCCAACCTCAGTAGCAACTGCTGGTAAATTTCTCGCTCGTGTCAGCGCTAGCTGGCGCCAGCGCCAGAGAAGTCTACTCGAAGTGGCCGTCGCTGCTGGCGACTGTGTAGCATACTACTGAAACACTACTTTTCTATTTTTAGAAGGGTAAATTATAAAAGTGTGCGTGGTTTCGTGTTTCTACATTTTTCTTGAAAAACATGTACGAAAAACAGACAAGACAACAGATTCTTGTCTGTGAGTTGCAATATGTGATCTGGGCACTTTTTGATATTCAGAAATGCGGGTTCTTCTTCTTTTCCACTAGGGCTTTCACGGCTTTCAGTAACAATGACCTCGCAGTGTGAGCGAAAAATTCAAATTTGGTTTTGTTCCTGTCTAAAAGCCGATAACTCCAGCCGTCCATGAAAATAATGAAAAGCGAACCACATCAAATGCCAGAGAACTCAGCGCCAGCGCTGAAATACACGACGGCGGCGGCCTCAAGAGTGGGCGTGGTAGCGATTCGTAGCGTCCTGAAATTCACAGCAGTCATATGACTAGTCAGATGGCACTTTGTTTCCGTCTGAAGAAAGAACATAGATCTATTCCATGGACTTCTATTCCAAACAACTGTTTTCAGAGTACTCATGCTCCTTTTAAAAACTCTGAAGCTCCAGTTGCCCATGTGTTGTGGCAAAGCTCACAAAATTTTTTCTTGTTTTAGCTGGTCAGTGCATTGATAAGTTTCAAGTTTCAATTTCGCTCATCATCAAGAAAAAATTGGGCATGACCGGTGGGGGAAAATGAAATTCGCCTTACCTTCGGCCACCATCGATGGTATCGCATTGGCTATTTGGTGATGCAGAGGTCGCCTGAGTGCTCTCTGTTAAATATGAAAAAATATTGGAAAAAAGCCATAGCTTACTTGTGAAGGTCGGGAGAGCAAAGGGGAGGGAGGGGTACGGTAGGGGTACTGTAGCCTAGTTCATGCACAGAGAGTGAAGTGAACACTCTTCTGGCATCCCTGTCATCCATGATGACCGTGTTATTTATTCAACGATAAAAAAATAACAAACTAATATGAAGATGTGGGGAACGGGACGGGATCTCGAGTAACTATAGCTTTTAATTGACTGTTCATTTCTCCAACTCAATAGCTCTGTGATAACAATTCGTTTCACTCTCCCGACCTCCTCGACAGCACAAGTTTGCAGCAGCCATACATGGACACGCTCACAGCTCCAGTAATATCCCAGCCTCTTTTAGTTTTTCAAAAATGGAGATTTGAGATGATAACAGGCCAGTCCTTTCTGCAAATGAAGGAGCGGGAGAGCTGCCCATGTATGGCAGCAGAGACGATGTTGATGTTGATGCGTCCAAATTGCTACGCACTCGGTGACAGCTCCAGCGGAAGCTGCGAGAGCTTCCAGATGAGATGCAGGGATGGAGGAGATGCACGCCTGCATCTTTCATTTTACTAGCGAGAATGACAAATTTATGAACTAGGCCACTTCTTTTTCTTGATATCTCACTGTGAATGCTTCAATGCTGAAAGACAGAAGAACGTCAAAACGTGTCACCTTGACCACCGGGCTCGTTGAGCACATTCTTCGCTGCCGAATTGACGCCTTCGAACGTGATAGTGTGCGTGTATGAGAGAGCAACATCATGCGCTCCTAAGCGTAGATAATAAAAATTTCTTGATACACTGGTAGAGATAGAAATGTAGATAGAGTAATTAACAGGTTGAAAATATTTCGTCTATTCCATCCAGTACCCATGTGATTCCGTGTTTCTTTCATAAATTTTCCAAAACAGACAAAATATTGGCTAGTACAGCTCAGAAAGTGCCTGTTTTGTGTGCTGAAAGAAGCACATGAAGTCAAACTCCCGGCGAGCGAAAGCCTGGTAGTTGAACTCCATTAAATCAAATTGAACTCACTGAAAACTTCTGAAAAATTTAGGGCCAGCGGCAGAGGAGGACCAGGAGAATTGAGCTGCTGGCCAGGGACTGAACGGACGTATCTTCTCGACAAACTAAAGAGTGGAGAGTACAGTCCACTAGGTCTAGAGCTCTCGCACAAAACTAGAGAGGTCAACTCGTGTGACAAAAAACCGATAGGGACTACCCACTCTGAACTTTGCAAATTTATCCAGCACCCATGCCACATGGGCCATGTGGTTTCGTGTTTTTTCCTGAGGTTGCAAAAGAGAAAGAATGTCGATCAGTGCCTTAGAAAAACGCCTGATTCCGTCTCCGAATCTCAGCGAGAGACGGCGGAGCGCAACATGAAGGCACCAGCAAAAAATCTAACAAAAAATTGCGACACGAAACCGCCAACTTCAGTCATTATAATTTTCTCCCTTTTCCGATGAAGAGGATTCTTCAGGTAAATAAAGTACCTGAGATGACGTGAGTTGAGAGAGAGCACGTCTCAGGCGATCAGCCACTGCTGAGCAATCCTTCGAGAATATCTGAAAAGCTGTGATAAGTCCTCTGAAAGAACAAGTTCACTCCAGGAGACAGTGAGGGACAATAAAGTGAATGATCTTGTCCTCTTTGTTCTCACACCTCACACAGAACAACAGTCTGTGTACCGAAAACAGCTAATAAGGAATCTGATAAGGATGTGGAATCGTCCAGAGTTTGCTGCAGAGTTTTCCACCGCAAACCAGAGCAGCGGTAACAGACAAGAATGACACTAAGCATCGCTAAGCATTCTCTCCAAATTGCGAGGACACACTTCGAAGAGCAGCATGCATCAGAAGCCAGGCGAGCTTCCACGCGAGTCGCCGCCATCGAGGATGGAACGAGCGCCTGCGCACATTTGTTTTAAATGAATTCAATTGAATACGTGTTCAGGAAACTTTCATATTTATTGATAATTCCATGAACATGCTTCAATGACCATGAACTGGAATACATCGCTATGTGTGACCTGGAATCTATTGCCGAGCGAGAACATTCTTCATGGGCACGTTGACGTCCTCGTGAGTGAGCGAACGCGTATTAGAGCAACTGAGAGCGGGTTACAGTAGTTGTTCCATGATACAATAGAAGAGAGAGAGAGAGAGAGAGAGAGAGAGAGAGAGGAGAGAGAGAGAGAGAGAGAGAGAGGGAAAGAGAGATAGAGAGAAAGTGGGCCTGACATTTGCGCAACTCTCGAAAAAACGACATTTGCGCAACTCGACATCTGCGCAACGACATTTGCGCAACTGTTCTGTTCGACTCGCTGTTTGGAGTTGAATGCCCAAGTTTCCCTTGGAGTGATGCTCAACCACCTCACGTTCCACTACACTTCACTGAATCGTTTTATGAGTCCTACGGACCCGTTTGAACTGAGTTGCGCAATTGTCGTTGCGCAAATGTCGTGTTGCGCAAATGTCAGCCCCCTGAGAAAGGAGAGGGAGAGAGATACAGTACCTTTTCAACAACAAAAAAAGGAAAATGGAAAATTACCGCTCCGTACGTCGGCGACCGATCGATCATTCTTCTATTGATGTTGGGGGTCAGCCTGAGTGTCATTTCATAAATATGAACAGAAAGAAAACAACGACTGCTTACTTGTCAAGGTCGAGACTCTCCAATGGAGTGTAACACGAAGTCACCAGCGAAGTACATACAAAAAACATTCGTGACATGAAACTGTCACTTTTCTATATTCAGTTTGAAGCAAACCAAACTTGTGAGAAACATGAGAAAAACTGAAATAAAACTGAATACCCTTCGAGAGCGCACGCGACTTCCGCTCAGCTCGTGGATAGAGATGTGGCCGCAATCGAGTGCTAGAGCAAGCAGGCCACAGTGGCGCGAGAACGAGATACTGTAATATACGGTTACGGTAATCGAAAACAAACTGACGGGGCTGAGAATGAGATACGGTATTTCGACACTTTCGAGAGTCGAAGAGGGAAAGATAGAATGGGGGCCAGAAAAAACCAAAAACCGTCATTGACTTTTCGGAAAGTGAAACCAAAAATGAAAACAATAAAAACCTTGTTTGCTTTAACATCCATCTTCTGCCTCAAATGTGAAGCAAACGAAGTGATCTCGAGCTCGTGACCTGTAGAAAAATTATTTACAAAATGAAGCAAGCTTCTCTTCTTTCTCATCACTCTCACCGCTACAAGTCCTCCACCTCCTTCTCCTCCTTGGTCCTCCTTCTCCTCCACGACGACATCTTATTCATCATCAGAAGACAAAACACAGTCACCATTATACACGGATCGCGCTGATTGACTCACTTTTCAGGCATCTTTTTCGACTGCGGCGGCAGATGCGGGCGTCCGCGCTACTCTTCTTGGCGCCAGCGGTCGCCTCGGGCACCGACAACTTTTCCATCATACTTGTCCGCGACCGGCTGTCAGTGCCTGCTCTTGCAATTTGATCGCTGAAAAAAATTTGACTTGGTTCCGTATTCCACAAAGCACATAGAAAACTATCGGTTGGCACGGTCGTTCCTGGAACGTCACAACTCCTCTTTTGCAGCCTAAATTCAACTGCCAGGTCCCCTTTGTGATGAACATGAAACCTGTCATGACTCATTTTGCCAATATTTTGAATTTAGACCGGACCCTTTGTGAAATACCAGGAACGGCAACTGCCCATGTATTTTGGGAACTAGATAATTCATGTCAATGCAAAAGATGAAACTAATTATTCCCCGAGCTATCTCTTTCGTACTAGCTTCACGCGAGTGAAGGTGGAAAGTGAAAAGAAAAAAATGATTCAGCATGGAAAGTGACTCACGCAAGGAATAGCAGATGCGCTGCATGGAGACGAGCCACCTCTCCTCGAGGCCGTCAGCGAGTCGCCATAAGACGAGTCTTCACTAGATTGTCCAGCCAGTCGATAGGAATCTGTGAATCGCATGATTTTCCATTTTCGCATTTTAACTCTGGAATTTGAAAACATTGAAATGGTCTTCTTTGCTCAACTCAGAAAGTCCGAAACAGAATGAAAGCTCGAAAGGACTCCCAGGAAGAATCAACCAGCTTAACTCAACTCAACTGCAGTGTTTGTGAACTTTACTTGAATTCTCGTAAGTTGAACCTCATGCGTATGTTTTTGTCCTATTTTTCTCTCTTTGAGTGAAAGAAACAACGAGAAAAAGCGCACATGAAGTTGTGACGCCTCGTCTTCACATCAAAATTATACAGCTGGAATGACGTTATTGTCGTCTAACTGCAACATATTCGCCAGTAAATTTCAAATATAAGATCTAGAAACAGTGAAACTGATTCGTTTCTTAAAGTAACGACGATAAAAAACCAAATTGTAATCTAATAGAAGGGGAAAAATGAATGAGATGAAAATAGATGGTGAAGAGCATTAAGAGCTGAGAGACGAACAAAAGAAGTAGAGAAAAAGAGCGAAGCATAGAGCGTGCGAGAGAAGAGACGGCAGAAAAGGCGTGCACCACAAAATCAGGGCAACCCTCACTTTCCTATATGACGGCTTCGGAAACACCAACCGTAAAGTAGGAAAGAGCTGTTCTCGGAATTCTGAACGACGACACGGATCGTCCGTAGCCGTGCAAAAGAAAAGCGCAGATTACTGAAGTTACTGTAAGACACGACAACAGAATTCTGTAACCCCCAGAGCTCATCAAATTTTGGTATCGCTTACTTACAGTACTCCTAACTACGGTACTCAGAATATATAAGACGTGACCTAACCGATACTTTCTAGGAATTTCGACCAGTTCTCAATGTACTTCGTACTCGTTTCCTCTCGACACATTTTCAATTGAACAGCGTGACAATGTGTTACAAGGAACTTTCCGTACGGCATCCGTAGAAAAGGTGTTTCAGCCTAACGAACACATGCTCGAATTCTTTTTGCCTACTGTATCCACACTGGACTATTAGTGTCAGTGTCAAACACTTGCAGTAGAATGAAATTCATTGAAAATTCTGCAGCGACTTTCTGACAAGGGAGTGACCTCAACTCAAAATGAGATGGTGAAATGAGACCTACACCATCGTGAAGCTCTCGTCGAGATAAGATGATAGCAGGTGTCGCTAGATGCAAACGGCATCTGGGCGCCGAGATATGGCGCCGAGAAAAAAACAGGCACAAATGTGTGTCCCCCTGTGTTGAAGCAAGCGGAACTCTCTCTCCACACCCTCCAATGGAAGAGAGGTAGACCATCTCCTCTCTCCAACGGATTCGTGGTGTAGAGGAAAGGTCCTCGCTTACGAATTTTTTCGTCAGTGGTTCAATTCCCAACTTGAACATTTTTCTTTTTGCAACTTGTCCGTTGTGCAAAAAATCAACAAAGTCATCCTCCAACGCAGTCTGGATCTCAAAAAAGGTTTTTGACCCGCAACGACGATACCAAAATTGTTCACACACGGAAAGGTGACCAGGAAGAGGTGAGAATTTCTCGACTTTCTCATCAAATCGCTAAATTTGGAGCTCTCTGAACTGTTCCGTCTGAAAAAAAACGCGGAGGATTCAAAAAGGAATATGTGAAACAGACGCTTCACAGCGCTCTGCTCTGAACTGTTTCTGAAGCTGAAACTTTTGATTCCGTCTTCTTGCCGTTTTCTCGGTGATTAATTTTTATTCAAGCTCACCATACCTAAAGAGAGACATGCTTGAAAGAGATATGGAGATTATTTGTTTATATGAACAGTTGAATACTAAACGAATGCACAGTGTAAAGGTAGATGTGAACAACAACGGTTTCGGCCCTGTTCCTAGAGATAGAAAACGTCTGGTGAAAAGCCGGGAGTAGAAATTTCACAGGTGGGACCACCCCGACAAAATATGAGCGTATTGTGTTCAACCTTTGGTTATTTCTCACCATGTGTCATTTTGGGTGACTGCTTATCACTTTTTATTGGTCTTCCCAACTTGCAAAAACTTGCAAAAGAAATTTGTCCAGGTCGGGGGTCGAACCCTAGACGAAAAAATTGTATGCGAGCACCTTTCCTCTACACCACGAATCCGTTGGAGAGAGGAGATGGTCTGCCTCTCTTCCATTGGAGGGTGTGGAGAAAGAGTTCCGCTTGCTTCAACACAGAGGGGACACACAATTTTGCCTGTTTTTTTCTCGGCGCCATAACTCGGCGCCCAGCTGCCGTTTGCACCTAGCGACACCTGCTATCATCCTATCTCGACGAGAGCTTCAAGATGGTGTAGGTCTCATTTCACCAACTCATTTTGAGTTGAGGTCACTCCCTTGTGAGATCTTTCAAGCAAATTCTACAGCAAACTTATTTATTCATTTTCGGTTCACCTCTACCGATTCGGTAGAATAATGAAAAAATCCGGGTAGCAGACACAAAGAGGGAAAGTTTCTGCAGAATCATCAAGGACAACAAGCAGACAATCGGAAAGAATGTTGATCACTAGTGAAGACTTCACTTTTTTAAGATAGTTCTGGAGTTCCGAAATCCGAAGCGCTCCTGAAAACTACGGTAGCGAAATTCTTATCTCTAATGACTTACTTCACCTGCTCAACTGTACTTAAACTTGTTTTAGAGATATGACACAGCTGAAAAACTGATGAAAAAATAGAAACGACGTGAAAACGTAAATAGCGATTCCTAAATTTTCATACAGACTTTATTTGGAAATTTTCAATCAAGCGCAACGCCTTCAATTGTACTATGTGAGAATACTCTAATCATGAGAACATTTGACAAACTTTCAATGAAAGAAGAAGCACAGCACCTTCGCAAAATTGTGTGATGATAATTATAGTAAAAGTTAACATCACGAATTGATAAGGAAGCAACCGTTGGAAAACGAGAGAAGCATCGACAATTCATGCAAAAATATTAGTGAAAAAATACCGGAATTATATCAAGTAGTGAGATTGTATGAAAAATTTAACATTTTCATTCTTGTAGGAAACATGGCATGATGCAAGAGCGGAAGCGCTTTTATAACACGGATTTCTATCTCAGGTGGAGGATAAAATTAAAAACACAACTTTGCTACTATCAATAGGCGCAAGTTTACTGTAGCTTTTGGAAACTAAAATGACGTCCATTTACTCGAGGGCGGTCTTCTTTAGCTGCTACAGCCACCTTCCAGATATTTAGCGAGCGATCGAAGCCGCCAGTGATTACGGTAGATTGCCCTGGAGCTGGCGCAGCGGCCAACGCAACGCATGTCGAAACTTTGCGATGGCACTGGCAAAGGATTGATTATCAGTGATTTGGGAAATTAAAAAAATTGTCTACTCTTCTCAAATCAGCAACACGAAACACACCGGGAACACTGTGAACTAGAAGTGTGAGAAAAAAGGAAAAGTAGTTACATAAAGCTCTCTCACCAACAGCGTCTTTTCGCTATAATTTTCGCCGGAAAGCAAAACAAACTTGTGAGAAACATGAGAAAAACTGAAATAAAACTGAATACCCTTCGAGAGAGCACGCGACTTCCGCTCAGCTCGTGGATGAGGATGTGGCCGCTATCGAGTGCTAGAGAAAGCAGGCCACAGTGGCGCGAGAACGAGACACTGTAATAGACGGTTACGGTATTTAAAAACAAACTAGAGGGGCGGAGAATGAGTTACGGTATTTTGACACTTTCGAGAGTCGAAGAGGGAAAGATAGCATGGATAGATAGAGACAGAGAGAGAGAGAGAGAGAGAGAGAGAGAGAGAGAGAGAGAGAGAGAGAGAGAGAGAGAGAGAGAGAGAGAGAGAGAGAGAAGGAGAGAGAGTGAGAGAGATGGAGAGAGAGAGAGAGAGAGAGAGAGAGAGAGAGAGAGAGAGAGATAGAGAGAGAGAGACTCACAAATTAGGCGAGCTCGTCTGACGCACAGAAGCTGTGGAACTGCGTATATCTCGTACATCCCACACCTGTGAAATTAACTTATTGATATGATGAAAACTGTTTTCGTTCCTCGTTGAGAAAACCTTCCGTTTTTTCAATGTTTTTGGCAGAAATTCGGAACAAAGAATAAAAGTACCGTACCTTGAAGGTCCGATCACTTTGAGCACTTTGACGTCCTCGAGCGTGATCGTGCGGGTGCGAGCGGGGAAGAAAGCAATGCGCTGAAACATCAAGCGCTCCTGAAAGTAGATTACGGTAGTTCCTTGATACACTGGCAGAGAGAGGGGGAGTAAGAGATCGAGAGAGAGAGTGAGAGAAATTAGCTTTAGCTTGAAAACATTTCGTCTATTTTATCTAGTACCGATTTGGTTCCGTGTTTCATTCATGGCTTTCGATAACAGACAAAAGCCGACTAGTACAACTCAAAAAAGATCGTTTCTGGACTGATAGAAGCATACAAAGCCAAACTCACGATAAACTGCCTTGCGAGAGTGTAGCAGGATACTGAAAGGATGTATCGATTAGGCATAACGAAGGGTGGAGAGAGTACAGTTCACACGATTCTAAAGTTTCCCGGCTCGTGTGACAATATCACTCTGGACAAGAGCATGCATGATCTCATCTTCCATGATTCAACCGGCACCTATGTGATTTCATGTTTACACATTTTTCTAAAAAAGAAAGGATGCACGGGTAAAAAAATCGCCCAGTTTATCACCAACTGTCTGGAAAAGAGGGCGAAGTGCAACACAAAGTCTCCAGTGAAAAATACAGGAAAAATTGTGACACGAAACCGCCATCCTCGGTCATTTTAATTTTTCTCCCTTTTCCGATGAAATGAATCCGATAGGTGAATGAACTACCTGAGATGACGTGAGGAGAGAGAGAGCACGTCCTACGCGATCTGCCTCTACAAAGCACGCCTCCGGGAGTATCTGAAAAAAGTCTCTTGACGGAACAAGTTCATTCCACGAGACGGTGAGGGACAATCAAGAAAATCAACCTGTCCTCATCGCTCCCACACCATACAAAAATCAACAGACTGTGTACCGAAAAATAGTGTGAAAAAAGTGTGTACCGAAAACTAGAAACCTAATCGTTCAAAGTTTAGCTGCGGAGCTTTCCAGCACAAAACAGATGAGTAATAACTCACAAGAAATGCACTCTACGCCATTTCAAGGATCAACGAGAGACTCTACACACTTTTTCACACAGAACAGCAACGGGCCCGATCTGACAGCAGAAATCAACTAACTAGAGAGTAGTGGAGCATATTTTCGTGATCACCGATGCGGCCGGGTTTCTGACGAGCAGCTTGAGACTGGAAAAAAAACTTTTCATACTTACTGAAGAGAGAGAGAGAGTTCTATTCTATAGCCTTCAAATCAAACTTCATCGTTTATAGAGAAGTCACGCGCATTAAAAAAACTCCGGTTGCCCAAGTGTTCGCGGATCTCACTCGTTTTCCGTTCTAGCTTGTCAGTGTATTGATGAATTTCAATATCGCTGACCCAAGGTAAACTTGCCTGGAGTTATCATAATTTAGAAGAAAAAAACTGAAGCACATTTCTGAGAATTCAACTTGAAGAGTAAAATTGTCTGTATTATCGATAAGCCAATAACTCAATAACCCCAACGGCCGTCCATAAAAAGGAACCTCATCTAATGCCAGGAAGCTTTGCGCCAGCGCCCGGAAAGTTCGATACAATGCCGCTATCGATTAGAGTGGACGATGGAGGCGGCGCCCACGAGAGTTGGCGTGGTGGCGATTCGTAGCGTCCTGAAACTCACAGCAGTTAGACGGCGCTTTGGTTCTGTTTGAAGAGGGTGCAGAGTTCTATCCTGTGGACTTCTAATTCAAACAATTGTTTTCAGAGTTTCAGACCTTTCAAAAAAAAATTCAGGAGCTCCAGTTGCCCATCTGTTGTGGCAGATCTCACAAGTTTTCCTTGTTTAGCTGGTCAGTGCATTGATGAATCAAATGCAATGTCGCTCATCATAGAAAAAATTGGGCTAGACCAGTGGAGGAAAATGAAAATTCGCCTTACCTTCAGCCAGAATCGACGGTACATCATTGCTTATTTGGTGATGGAGAGATCGCCTGAGTGTTTTCTGTTAAATATAGTAAAATATTGAAAAAATTGTAGGGAGAGCGGGAGGTAGAGGGAGAGGGGTTGGAGGGGTACGGTAGGGGTACTGTAGCCTAGTTTATGCACAGAGTGAAATGAACACTCTTCTGCCATCAATGTCATCCAAGATGACCGTGTTATTTATTCAACAAATAAGACAACGATTAAACAAATAAGAGAGAGGGGCTGAGGGATGAGAACGGGAAGCATCGAGAATTTCAGCTTTTGTCGCTTAACGGAACTCCAGGCCTCACGCAAATGCCGTGCTTAGTTCCTAACACTCTCCCGACCTCCTCGTCAGCACAAACTCGCAGCTGCCATACATGGACACGCTCTCCGCTTACGCAACTCGTCACAACTTTTTGTTGGAAATTTAAAATTTTATAAAAAGCTAAATTTATAAATATTCGAGCAGTTTTCACTTTTTTGATATTTCAGTACTCATTAGAGACGAGATAATCGCAACTCTTCTCGCCAAAGGGGAATGAGTACATACTCGTTTTCGAAATACTGTAATTCATATCTCGCTTCGTCCTGAGGCTATGATGCTGAAATTCGGAGTGTGCGGTGATAGCGGTGTTATGAATTATTCTACCAAGTTTGACGGTTTTAGCCCCAGGACAGAGCGAGATATGAATTACAGTTTTCCGAAAACGAGTTTGTACTTCTGTCTGGGAGGTGCCAACAGTTGCGGTTATCTCGTCTCTAGTACTCGTGCTTCGATAGCCATGGACCAAAGTATGTAAAAATGTGTCACCTTGAACGCAGAGCCTTTCACTTTGAGCACTCTGATGTCCTCGAGCGTGATGGGGTGCGAGCGTGGAAGAGAGCAACGCCCTGAATCATCATGCGATCCTGAAAGTAGATTACGGTAGTTCCTTGATACACTGGGAGAGAGAGATAGAAAAATTGATTTTAGCTCGAAAACAACATTGCCTATTTCAGCCGGCAACCATGTGGTTACGTGTTTATTTCAAAATATTTGAAAACAGACAAAAGTTGACTTGGATTAAAAATAGCAACAACAACTCAAAAAACGCTTGTTCCTGGACAGGAAACAGAAAGAAAAAAATGCAGAAAGAAGCCATACTCACTATAAACTGCTGATAAATCCTCTCGCATCAGCGCCAGCGCCGGAGGAGCTGCAGGAAGACGCCGCTGCTGGCGGAAGTGCAGTATGATACTGGAAGGACGTATCTCGACATACTGAAGAGTGGACAGAATTCTAGAGAACAGAGTTCACAGAATTCTAAACGCCTGAAACACCAAAGAGGTTGACTCGTGTGACACAACACCACTTGGGACAACGATGTGCACACTATCAACTTCCAAAGATTTGACTAGCACCTATGTGATTTCGTTTTTCCATATTTTCCAAGAACAGACAAACTTTCAACTGCTAATATTGAAAAACGCTCATTTTCCCACTGAATTTCAGGAAAAAAGGCGAAGTGTGACACAAGGTCACCAGCAAAAATTATGAAAAGTATTTGCGACACGAAACCACAGCCTTATGATTACTCTTTTCCGTCTTTCATTTTACTTTAAAAAATAGATAAAAAGGGTTTTTCAGGTGAACCAAGAACCTGCGATTTTTCCCAGGTACTAGAGTACTAAATTGATACCAGGTACAGGTACCAAAGACAGATAGAATGTCGATCATTCGGAAATCGTTCATTATTGGCTGGATAAAGCATACGAAGCCAACCTCAGTAGCAACTGCTGCTAAATTTCTCGCTCGTGTCAGCGCTAGCTAGCGCCAGCGCCAGAGAAGCGCACTCGAAGTGGCCGACTGTGTAGGATACTACTGTAATACCAATTTTCAAATTTTGAAAGTGTGAAACGTAAAGTGTGCGTGGTTTCGTGTTTCTACTTTTTTTCTTGGGAAAAATGTACGAAAAACAGACAAGACAACAAATTCCTTGTCTGTGAGTTGCAAATTGTGATCTGGGCACTTTTAGATACTCAGAAATGCGAGCTCTTCTTCTTTTTCTACGAGAACTTTCACGGCTTCCAGTAACAATGAGCTCGCAGTGTGAGCGAAAAATTCAAATTTTGTTTTGTTCCGTCTAAAAGTCGATAACTCCAGCCATCCATAAATAAATAAATAAAAACAAACCTCATCGAATGCCAGAGAACTCAGCACGAGCGCCGAAATTTTCGAGAAAATTCTCATCTCTCGATGAGAGCGCATGACGACGGCGCCGGCGCCCACGAGAGCGGGCGTAGTGGCGGTGCTTGGCGTCCTGAAACTCACAGCAGTCGGACGGCGCTTTGGTTCCGATTGAAGAAGGTGCAGAGTTCTATTCCATAGACTTCTAAATTGAATTCAATTGTTTTCAGAGTATTCACCCATCTTTCGAAAAACTCTGCTGCAAATCCAGTCACGCATGGCTCTTTCCGTTTTTCAGCTCATCAGAAGATTGAAAAATTTCATGCATCTTCACGAAGGAAATAAAAAATTGAGCATGACCGGTAGAGGAAAATAGAAATTTACCTTACCGTACGCCACCGCCGACGATTGATCTGTCTTCATTTGATCATGGAGAGCTCGCCTGAGTGTTCTTCGTCACAAATGAGAATAATTCAAAAATTATGGCTTACTTGCAAAGGTCGGGAGAGCGGGGGGTAGAGGGAGAGGGGTTGGAGGGGTACGGTAGGGGCACTGTAGCCTAGTTTCCGCACAGAGAGCGACAATAAACACTCTTCTGCCATCTATGTCATCGATGATGACCGTGTTATTTATTCAACGAATAAGACAACGATTAAACAAATAAGAGAGAAAGGCTGAGGGATGGGAACGGGATGGATCGAGAATTTCAGCTTTTGTTGCTTTACGGAACTCCAAGTGTCACGCGAATTTCGTGCTTGGTACCTGATGCTCTCCCGACCTCCTCGGCAGTACGAATTCGCAGCTGCCATACATGGACACGCTCTCCGCTCACGCAACACGTCAAAACTTTTGTTAGAACTTTAAAACTATCATAGTACCCCCATTTCGCGCTTCAGGACTTATTTTCGAGCTATTCCGAGATTATATCAAGCCCAGCCGTCTCTAAAAATGCGGGAGCGAGAGATCTGCCCATGTATGGCAGCAGAATTGATGAAGATCCATCTGCTTCCAAGCTGCTACGCACGAGGGGACAGTAGACGTCTGCTAAATAGCAGCAGAATCAGCGGGGCGAAACTCCAGACGATTGAGCTTGGATGTAGAGGCGCCTGCATCTCTTATTCAATCGTGATGGATAAATTATCTATCTGTTCAATCTTTTAAATGTTTGATTGAGAGATAAATTCATAAATATTCGAGCAATTTTCCAGTTTTTTGATACTTCAGTGCACATACTTCGACAATCATGGACAAAAGTATGTAAAATGTGTCACCTTGATCGCAGCGCCATGAACTTTGAGGCACTTTGATGTCCTCGATCGAGATGGTGCGTGTGTAGAGAAGAGTGACACGATGAATCATCGCGCGCTCCTAAAATAAGATTACGGTGTTTCCTTGATAGGGGGACAAGTCTGAAAAAGAAAGGATGCCAACGGGTAACCTGGGACAAGTCTGAAAAAGAAAGGATGCCAACGGGTAACAATAATAATAACCCATTTTGTCCCCGACTCTCCGGAAGAGCGGACGAAGTGCGACACGAATTCACCCGCAAAAGAATAAAAAAAGTTGCGACACGAAACCGCCACCGTTCGATTTTACTCTTTTCGTATTTCATTTTACGCTTGCGCTAAAAATACGTTTTCAGGTGAATCAATTGTGAATCTTCTCAGGTACTACAGTACTAGAGTGGCAACAGGTACAGGTACGAAAGACAGACAATGTCGACCATTCAAAAATCGCCCACTATTGACTAAAAAGGACACGAAGCTAACCTCGATGGAAATTACTGGAAAATTTGCCGCTCGCGCAAGCGCCAGCGCCAGAGAAGCTACGAGGGCAGGACGCTTCTAACCAGAGCGAAGCGTGATACTGAAAAAAACACTTTTCTACTAATGAACGGGTACAAGGTAAAATGTATGTGATTTCTTTTGTTTATATGAAAAAAATTCTGAAAAAAAAATCAGACGAGATGACGAATTCCTTGTCTGTGAGTAGCAATTCCTAATCTAGGCAATTTTTGATACTCAAAAACGCAGGCCCTCCTTGTTTTTTCACAAGAGATTCCAATAATAGAGGGCTTGTGAAATGAGGGAAAAACCCAAAGAGGGAGAGAGGGCGAAAAAAAAAAGAAACTAAAACATTTTTGAGCCGTAAAATGATTAGTTTTCTTCACAGATAGTGAGCGCACGATGAACCTTGAAAGGTCTGCGGATCGGAATAACTTTTGTGACCCGGCACAGAACTAACCAATAAATATTCACAACCAACCAATGAACGCCTCGATCACGTCGCTGCTACCAGGCCAATAATCTTATTGATGAGCGGGCGGGGGATTGAGGCACAGATGCGGAGCTTCATCAATGCGCCACTGGAATCAACACTCAATAATTATATAAAATGATTTATCAAAACTAGCAATTCACTAATGTGGGAAGACAGGAAAAACCTAGCAGGTTGCCGTCCTAATCGTGTATTTCAGAAAAAAGACGCCTTTCTAGCTTTTATTTGTTGGGCTATAGAAAGAGAAGAATAGAAACTTCCGACCACCCGAAGCAGCGAAGCAGCCCAAAGATTTGTATTTTCAATCCAAAACTAGCTTCTCACGAGGAACCCTTCCCGACCGGGTCCGGCAAAATCACTAATAACTTACATATCCTGTAAGCTCTTCTCGAGGAGATCTCGCTTTCCAAATCTCAGTCGCTAAATAGACATGGTTCAGCCGCAGGAGCAGTTTGAAAATCAAGTTTTCCAGTGTAAATTCGAGGACCATTTCAGTTTTCACGTTTTCTCTTGTATAAGCTGGACACTAAATTGGCTCGTGCGGCCCAACCAGTTCTGTTCAGCAGCTGAGCTTTGAGTATGTGATTCTCCTCGAGGAGCGCTTTCAGAATATGTAGGTCATTATGGATTTTGTCAGACCCTCTGAAGATGTTTTCCTTATCAGAACAAATCATTCGAATTACGCCTTGAAAATGATTCCCATCCCGTCCATTACAAACTAAAATAGTCGAGTAAAATTGTTTGTTTCAACGAAAAGCCGACAACTCCGGCCGTCCATAAAACGAACCTCATCAAATGCCAGGAAGCTTAGCGCCAGCGCCCGAAACGTTGAATAAAATGCATCTATCGATTGAAGCAGACGACGGCGCCGGCGCCCACGACAGTCGCCGTGATGGCTCGGCGTCCTGAAACTCACAGCAGTCTTGATTCCGTTTGAATAAAGAGCAGCGTTCTATTCTATGGACTTTCAATTGAAACTCAATTGTTTTCAGAGTATTCAAGCGCCTTTCACAGAAATCTAGAACTCCGGTTGTCCATGTGGAGCGACGAATTTTGCTCCTTTTACGTTCTCGCTCGTCGATCATTGATAAATTTTACGTATGTTCTGAACTAAAGAAAAAATTGAGAATGCCCGGTGGACGAAAAAGGAAATTCACCTTACCGTAGGCCGCCACCGATCGGCCATCATTGGTAATTTGATGATGTTGAGGCCGTCTGAGTGTTCTCTGTTAATTTCAGAGAAATATAAAAAAGTATAGCTTACTTGCAAAGGTCGGGAGAGCGGGAGGTAGAGGGAGAGGGGTTAGAGGGGTACGGTAGGGGTACTGTAGCCTAGTTTCCGCACAGAGAGTGAAAATGAACACTCTTCTGGCATCTATGTCATCCATGATGACCGTGTTATTTATTCAACAAATTAGACAACGATTAATCAAATAAGAGAGGGAGGCTGAGGGATGGGAACGGGTGAGAATTTCAGCTTCTGTCGCTCTACGGAACTCCAGGCGTCACGCGAATTTCGTGCTTGATTCCTGATGCTCTCCCGACCTCCTCGGTAGCATAAATTCGCAGCTGCCATACATGGACCCGCTCTCCGCTTACGCAACACGTCACAACTTTTTGTTTAGAAATTTAAAACTATCGTAGGACTCCCATTTCGCCTTTCACCACTTATTTTCGAGCTATTCCGAGAATATATCAAGCCCGGCCGTCTCTAAAAATGCGGGAGCGATGGAGCTGCTCATGTATGGCAGCAGAATTCATGGAGATTCTTCCGCTTCCAAGCTGCTACGCACTAGGGGAAAGCAGCAGTCTCCAAGCGGCAGAAGCAGCGGGGCGAAACTCCAGACGATTGAGCATGGATGTACAGGCGCCTGCATCTCTTATTCAATCGTGATTGATAAATTATCTATCTATTCAATCTTTTAAATGTTTGATTGAGAGATAAATTCATAAATATTCTAGCAGTTTTCGAAATTTCTTGATATTTCAGTGCACATACTTCGACAATCATGGACAAAAGTATGTAAAATGTGTCACCTTGATCGCAGCGCCATGAACTTTGAGGCACTTTGATGTCCTCGATCGAGATGGTGCGTGTGTAGAGAAGAGTAACACGCTGAATAATCGTGCGCTCCTAAAATTAGATTACGGTGTTTCCTTGATACACTGGGAGAGAGAGAGAAAGAGATCGATAGAGAAATTGATTTCAGCTTGAAAACAACATTGCCTACAAGATTAGGCTGCGCCGCCTCGAGGCGTCGCAAGAGTTCGAAGGGTTCCACTTTTTGATAGTTGTACTTTCAATTTTCTTCTAGAATATTTGCGAAACATCTTGTACTATCGAAGTGCACGATGGAACATTCTAGAATACTGAAATTGGATACAAATATCGGTTTCTCCTCTCTTTTTTAATTTCCGAGTCCACTCCACTCAAAATTCCGCTGCTCAGTATCTAGCGCCGGATGGCGCTGGCGCCAAACTGATACGGCAGAGGTGTGCGCATACCCTGGGGGCACCTATCGACACGTATCACTTATCAGTGGTTTGCCTGGGAGAAGCCCCACTCATAGTGGGATGGACCTTACGAACACACACAAACAGCTCCTTTATATATAGTATGGATTTTAGCTGGCAACCATGTGGTTACGGGTTTCTTTCATGATTCTCCAAAACGAACATAATCTTGGCTCATGGCCGATTATTGGCTGGATAAATCGCACACAAAGCCAAACTCACTATGAACAGCTGATAAAATATCAGCCCGTACTAGCGCCAGCGCCGGGGAGATGGCAGGAAGATTTCGCTGCTGGCGGAAGTGTAGCAGGATACTGAAAGGAAATATTGACTAGGGATACTGAAGAGTGGAGAGTACAGTTCACATAATTCTAGAGTTTTCGGGCTCGTGTGGCACAACACTACTCGGGACACAAGGGAATGCACACCTTCCATGATTCAACCGGCACCTATGTGATTTCGTGTTCACATATTTTTCTTTGAAAAAGATGCCCACGGGTAACAATAATAATCACCCATTTTGTCCCCGACTCTCCGGAAGAGCGGACGAAGTGCAACACAAATTCACCGGCAAAAACCACCCAAAAATATTTGCGACACGAAACCGCCACCGTTCGATTTTACTTTTCCGACTTCTTTTTACGCTTGCGCTAAAAATAAGTTTTAAGGTGAATCAATTGCGAATCTTTTCCAGTACTAAAGTACCAAAGTGGCACCAGGTACAGGTGCGAAAGACAGACATTGTCGACCATTCAAAAAGCGTCCACTATTGACTAAAAAGGACACGAAGCTAACCTCGATGGAAATTACTGGAAAATTTGCCGCTCGCGCAAGCGCCAGCGCCAGAGAAGCTACGAGGGCAGGACGCTTTTAACCAGAGCGAAGCGTGATACTGAAAAAAACGATTTTCTACTAATGGAGGGGTACAAGCTAAAATTTATGTGTTTTTTTGTTTATATGGAAAAAAGTTCTGAAAAAAACAGATGAGATGACGAATTTCTTGTCTGTGAGTAGCAATTCCTAATCTAGGCACTTTCTTATACTCAAAAACGCGGGATCTCCTCGTTTTTTTCACATGAGCTCTCAACGCTCTCAGGACTATCAATAATAATGGGCTCGTGAAATGAGAGAAAAATCCAAAGAGAGAGAGAGGAGCGAGAAAAAAAACTCAAACATTTTTGAGCCGTAAATTGATTAGTTTTTTTTACAGATAGTGAGCACACGATGAACCTTGAAAGGTCTGCGGATTGAAATAACTTTTGGCACCCGGCACACAACTAACCATTAAATATTCTCAACCAATCAATGAACGCCTCGATCTCGTTGCTGCTACCAGGCCAATAATCTTATTGATGAGCGGGCGGGGGATCGAGGCACAGTGGCGGAGCTTGATGAATGCGCCACTGGAAGCAACACTCAATACTTATATAAAATGATTCATTAAAACTAGCACTCTATTAATGTGGAAAACCAGGAAAAATCTAACAGGTTGTCGTCCTAATCGTGTATTTCAGAAAAAAGACGCCTCTCTAGTTTTTATTTGTTTGGCCGCTCTGTGGAGCCTGAGCCTTAGTGCAGAACTGTATAAGGAGCAAAGAGCCAAAAAGAGCCAAATGGCGCAGACTAGTAAATATTATTCCTCAGCGCCCAACCTTCAGGATACTCAAAGCAGCTAAATAGACGCGTTCGTATTTCAGAAAAAAGACGCCTCTCTAGTTTTTATTTGTTTGGCCGCTCTGTGGAGCCTGAGCCTTAGTGCAGAACTGTATAAGGAGCAAAGAGCCAAAAAGAGCCAAATGGCGCAGTCTAGTAAATATTATTCCTCAGCGCCCAACCTTCAGAATACTCAAAGCAGCTAAATAGACGCGTTCGTATTTCAGAAAAAAGACGCCTCTCTAGTTTTTATTTGTTTGGCCGCTCTGTGGAGCCTGAGCCTTAGTGCAGAACTGTATAAGGAGCAAAGAGCCAAAAAGAGCCAAATGGCGCAGTCTAGTAAATATTATTCCTCAGCGCCCAACCTTCAGGATACTCAAAGCAGCTAAATAGACGCGTTCGTATTTCAGAAAAAATACGCCTCTCTAGTTTTTATTTGTTTGGCCGCTCTGTGGAGCCTGAGCCTTAGTGCAGAACTGTATAAGGAGCAAAGAGCCAAAAAGAGCCAAATGGCGCAGTCTAGTAAATATTATTCCTCAGCGCCCAACCTTCAGGATACTCAAAGCAGCTAAATAGACGCGTCCGCGATGGCCACGATGTATGCAGGCGGATAATGAACGGATGCGTCGGGAGCTGGCGCTGATAAATAATTTATAGATAATGATTTAGCTGATGAATGAAGATTTTTATTAATTGGAACGGCTGTGCGCATGTGTGGATGTGGCAGAGTGCCATACATGGGCACGGTCTTTCAAAAAGAACGACGTCACAACCTCTTTTTGGGTCTCAAATTTCAATTGTCAGGACCCTCTTTTGAGTCTTTCTCAGCCTGTCATGGCACCTTTTCACTCTGTTTTAGGCTGCAAGTTTTTGTATCAAAAACAACTGGATTCTATTGGAAAACGCTCATTTTATCTATAATCTCGCACTTCCTTTCCATAATTTATCAAAGCACTACTGTGAGTTCTCAATTTTACGACTTTTCCGCGCACCCCCCTACGTATCTCTTTCTGGAAATTCCAGTCACATAAGCTGCCCATCCCTGAGAGAGAGAGAGGAGCGAGAGAACTCTCACAACTCTGTCACACTCCTCCAACTGCTCATTCGTCTTCGATGAAATTATGAGAATTTTTTATTTCTGTTAAAATGTATCTCCTCAATCTTTGTCAATGACAAAAAATTATTATTCTTTGTTAATTATTTTGAATGAGTTTTATGAACTATACCTTGTCCCCAGGACGGCTGTGGCGTTACTGTAGAATGAATGCTGCCCAGTGACGGCGTCGCGTGCTCAGCGATTGAGGCAACTGGGCGCCCAGAGCGCACTGTAAATTGATAATTAAAATACATTATTATTATAAACATTAAAATTTTAATAACAAGTTCAGAGCGCACTCTCGCAATGCACGAAGACTCCCAATGAATTTTAACTTGAAACATCATCAATTTTACTGTTTTGAACTGAATAAGATTTCTTGAGAACAAGTTTATTTTATAAAAGCAAACTAATCTCTCACTTCTTTGCGTATCTTCATATAGGCGACCAAACTCCTTCTCGATCTCGCCGAAGAGTCTATGTAGGCGTGCCCTGATGAGAATTTATTGAATAATAAATTTTATTCAATGAGATACACTTTTTAAGTTATCAAAATCAGAAACGCATTTCAAGAAAATTATGACCAGGAGCACATTTTATTGTAATGAGCTACAACTTCAGAAAACAAAGAACCAGAAGCATAATATAATGAAAATTTTACTCACTTGGCAGCCAGAAATTCTGCATCATCCTCACTACGAAGCGGCAAATTATCATCGCGCATCCGCCCGATGCCCTCCCAGCGCCCGCCCATCTGGAAACATATTTGGCCTGAATCTGGATTATTAGAGGATAGTATCACAATGTCACGGCTGAATCACGCTCAAACCGCTCTCGAATAGAAGCTAGCGACGAGTTCTTTGGCATACTCGCGAGAACGAGAACACAAGAGCTTTCTCAAAATTTAGAATCATCACAAGACAGCGTGAACTTTCTTCTGTCGGTTCATTGCTCAAAATCACCTGGATAATGAGATTGAAGCAGCAGATAATTACTCGAAAATATCGGCCAGAATCCACTGCATGTCGGTGAAAAGGCGGTCAGAGTCGGGCCTTTTCACGAGAAAAGCCGGTCAGGGTCGGTTAATAATTACCTAGCAAATATTCACTGCTTCTGCACGTCGCGCCTCGTCGCGTCTTCATCCACCCTAGTGGAGAAGGCTCCATCAGTAGCGAGCGCGCGGCCAAACTTTCTCGTCAACGATACTGAAAAGATTTTGATGAAAATTTAAAATTTACTAGAAAAATGAAAAATAGTAGCTGGCGATTCCATGTAGCTTACAAGAAGCATGAAAAAATCGTTGGCATTGTCCCGTGTGTTGATCTGCTTCACAGCTAGATCTGATTGAGAAGCGAACGAAACAAAGTCGTAAAATATCGCAAATCAAGGATATCAGTCTCACCATCTCAAGATTACAGTGGGCACTAACACACCGATGGTCAGAGTATTACTACTCAGGTCGCCGCTCGATTAGTGTGAGGCGAGAATGGGAGAAAAAGAGAGGCTCAGAAATGAACTGATCTCCCGGTATGCTTCTGTGTCTCTCTACTTTCTCAATCTCTCGCCTGAGTTACCTAAGTTATACGTTTTGGACTGCCGATGGTGATCGCTACGGATATAACTAAAAATTTTAGCAAAAAAACCAACCGCTGTTGGAGTGCGCATTCCGTCAATGCCTGGAGCTGCAACCTGAGAACACATATTTTCTATGTTCAAAAATTTGAAAAAAAGGTAAGAAAAATTCAGAATCGCTCAAGAAAAATTCGAGGCAGCTACAGCTATCAGTTTTTATCGAATAAACTGTGTGGAAAACAGACAATTTAAGAAATCCGGAATTATGAAATTCCGAAAAAAAAGAAAACTGTGTATTTCGGAAAAAAATTTTTCAAGCCGCTGCATGAATCGCAAATCATAAATCTCATTGTTCTCTTCCGATTTTTACCGATGCCACGGTGTTAGAAATGTGTACATAATCTCTCACCACTCGCGCAGATGCAGTAGCTAGCGGTGCGCGCTTCGAGGACGTTTTGTTGGCGCCAGCGCCCAGAGGCTCTGAGCGCCCACTGGCGCCACCGCCTTCCATACTGGAGCCTGGGCGCGGCTTCGGAGCTATCAGATAGCTATCTTCAGCTATCGGATCGGAGCTACTCGGAGGGGCACTCGGGCACAGGCAGTGCCAGCATAGCCCGAAGAGCTTGTCGTTGTCTGAACGGTGAAATTTGATGAAAGTGATAGAGAAAATCAGCAAGAGTGAACAACGGAAATACAAAGAAGCGAATCCTTGAATGAACTAGAGATTGAGAAAATTTGTCCCACAAGGGCAAGCTGGTGAGAGAGGTCTAATAAAGTTTGAACATTTTGAACGAAAAAAATTGATCAACGAATCAGCGTTGAATAGAACCCTGATAGAGGAACAAAATGCGTCAGACAACATAGAAAAGCTTCACAATTGAGACAGACAACAGATGATGGACTGATTTATCACATCTAACAGAGAGCGTGATCGGAAAAGCTATTTTATTTCATGCGAAATCAAACGTGAAAAAGTACGAATCTCCGTCACTTATAGATGTGCTCTCATTGAACTATCGTATACTTTTCTTAGCCTAGCTAACGGACACGGCTATGGAGAATGAATTTGCGGCTCTCAACTTTGAGGCTGACTTTTTCACAGATACGGCTACGGATAATGATTTTGCGGCTCTGGAGCTTACTTTTTGACGGATGTGGCTACGGACAACGATTTTGCGGCTCCCAAGTTTGAAGCTGACTTTTTTACAGATACGGCTACGGACAATGATTTTGCGGCTCCGGAGCCTACTTTTTGACGGACGTGGCTACGGACAATGATTTTGCGGCTCTCAAGTTCGAAGCTGACTTTTTTACAGATACGGCTACGGACGATGAAGTTGCGGCTTTGGAACCTACTTTTTGTCAGACACGGCTACGGACAATGAATTTGCGGCTCTCCAGCTTAGCGCTGACTTTTTGACGGACACAGTTGCCGACGTTTTCTAATTTACACACTAAGACTCACCTAGCTACTGTCACAGAACAAGTTTTACAAATGATAATATTTCGCTTCTGCCCTGTAAATAATAGGGAAAATCGCGAAAGCAGTATTTTTCAATGATTTTAACAATCTCGAGAGATCAATCATTTTAATAGAACATAATATCAACACTTTATCGTTTCCAAAGTTCGTATTTGCGCGTCTCACCTACTACAAAATTAAGAAAAGAGAAGGAATGCGTTATGCGAATACAAAGTTGAGAAATCCTAGTAACTAACAATAAAGGTTTCCAGATGATGTCGAGGGACACCATTCACATTTTAAAAAAACACTGTGAAATTAATGAAACAAATCATGAGCGAATTTGTGTGAGCCGCTGAGAGAGAACAAAACTTTTTATTCAGCGATTTCCAAAATTGCCTGGAGCAGGTAAGCGGGAAGAGGCGCCAGAGGTGGTTGTTGGGCGGGCAATACGAGAGGCGCCGCCTGGCGCTGGGATAGCGGATGAGGAGCCGGAGCGCGGGCCTAGGCCGGAAGATGGCGGATGCGGAAGCGTTGGACGCGGCAAAAGTCCGAGCGGACGCGGAACGCCACTCTCACGAGATGATCGAGCGAGGCGCTCCCCCATGGAAGAGCGCTCACGAGCGGCCAGCTGATGTGGAGGAAATGGGTTATGGAACGACTCTCTCTCTCTCTCTCCTCTCCTCTCTCTCTCTCTCTCTCTCTCTCTCTCTCTCTCTCTCTCTCTCTCTCTCCGTCTCTCTCCCTCTCTCTCCCCCCCTCTCTCTCTCTCTCTCTCTCTCTCTCTCTCTCTCTCTCTCTTCTCTCTCACCTTCGCAAGCAGATCAGTATACTCCTTGACTTCTCTCAGAGTGCCATCGATAACAACAACAATATTCAATGCAGCAGAGCGTAGCAGGGGCTCCTTCTCAGCGACAAGCTCAAAGATGCCGCCGAGAAGCTTCTGAAAAAGCATTAAATTCTAAATTAATTTTTTATGTTACAACAACTTTTCATAACAATTCAAATTGATATCACTAGCTCGCGAAAGCCACCGACACGGCCATGGCTATTTTCTCGGTTTGTACGAGCTCTTGGTGAGCACTACAGTGTCCATTAGCCTAGCTGAGAAAATTCGAGGCTCCATGCAGTACTCAACTTGGGTACTGTAGTGCAGACACAGTGAATTACTGTAGCATCTCGTGAGAATAGCGTTGCCAGTAGATCGAGCGTTTCGAGACGTTGTCTGCAGGACCCCTCCCCCATTTCGTCACATTTCGCAAGGTTGATTGCCAATCAAAAAGTAGCTGAAACCAAGTATCCTGTTTTTATACACGTCACAAAGTATGTTCACCTATCATAACCCCTTCTCTACCGTAACCTTCTCATCTACCGTACCTATAAATTTTCTCATCTACCGTACCTATAAATTTACCGTATCGCTCATCTACCGTACCTATATCCCGATGCCTTCAGACTATCTGCCAGCATAGAGAGCAGACGTTGTACGCCATGAGCATCAGCCACAGCAAAAATCGCTGCTTTCGCATCTTGACGCACACGTTCTCGGCCATCGCCGACCTGAGCGAATAAAATGAAAATATTAAAATAAACTGAAAAATCAATCGAAAGGGTTCGCATCCAGTGTGTAAATACTAGGTAGCTGGCGACCTCTGCACCCCGAAATTTTTCCGAAAGCGACTTCTTGCCCACCGAAAAATCGCAACTTGGGGCGCATTTTTCAACTGTCGAGGGCTTTTTCAGCCTTTTTCTTGTGTTCAACATGCTTCATCCCGACATTTTCAAGAATCAGAATGGAGCAACCTGAGTAGTTATGCACTGTTCGCATCGACGCAGCTCTCTCTCTCTCTCTCTCTTTCTCTCTCTCTCTCTCTCTCTCTCTCTCTCTCTCTCTCTCTCTCTTAATCTCTCTCTCCTATCCTTCTCGCCATACGATGATCTGGTATATTACTCACCTTAGCTAGAATCGCCGGGCTTGCTAGCGCTAGCTCTCTGTCACTAATCGCCAAGACGCCAGAGAGTGTGCGAGATGCAAGAGGCAGCAATCGAGTCGTCGAGACTGGACTGTCCGGGTCGGGCGCCTGCAAAATAACAGAATTCATCACGGCATTCGTTTTGCAGCGTGAGAAATTCCCAATCAAAAGTCAATCAATAGTCACACTCTCTTTACTAGATACGCTCATACTCGCGAGAAAGCGCTGTATGATTGACGATGGTGGATAAAAAAGAAAGATAGAAAGAGCAGCATTTAATTGATTGCCTCAGGTCGCACCAGATTACTGCAAGGCGGGATAGTCAGAAAATCGAGAGAGAGAGAGAGAGAGAGAGAGAGAGAGAGAGAGAGAAAGAGAGAAAAAGAGAGAGAGAGAGAGAGAGAGAGAGAGAGAGAGAGAGAGAGAGAGAGACACGGAGCACAAACAGTGTTCAAAAAATTTCAGTGTCTCTCAATTTACTCACTTTCTCGCCTCACAAAAATTTAGCGGCGATCTGACACTGTCATACGTTAGAAATGCAAAGAGTCAGCTCTATCTTGTGAGCAAGATAGTCTCTCGCTCTCACGCGATGGACTGATCCGAAGATGACGATGACGGCTCGATAGCCAGCAATAAACTGCTAGTGCTAGAGCCAGTCTCAGATCCAGAGAGAAGAGAAGCTGCAGATAATTTAAATAAAATTAATTTAATCATTTTTTATATTCTGAGACAAGTTTTATTCAAATCAACGTAACAGTTCCTTTTTTTTTCTTGGAATTACATTCACTAACCTCATGATCAAGAAAAAAACTTCCTGACTTTGAGTTTCACTCTCTCCTGATTGCGAGTGAAACACTATTTCGTGCACTCGTTATTTTGTGCACCATTGAACAAAACTCATATTCGCGTAAACCAAGAGCACAAATGCTGTTTCAAGTTTCAATGTCACAATTTGAGAATTAAAAAATTGTTTATCGACATTGAGATTGAAAAAATAGTACCCGCATAAAAATCCAAAGCCAAAAACCTGCCTGATTGCGATAGTTGTGAAGCAATTGATAGCGCGGATGGAATGGCTGAGAGTACTGTAGATGGCGGCTGGTGGTGCTGATGCTGATACTGTAGGCTACCGTATGACTGCGGGCTGGCCTGGTACTGGTGCTGGTACTGTAGAGCACCGTATGATTACTTCCAGAACAAGGTGCGGAGACTACCTATTCCCCAGCTACTAATACGCTACTGATTTCAATGTGAAAACGAAGAATTTGTCTCACTATATTTGGCATTTGGCCCGAAAATTCTTCCTCTTGAACTTTTCTTTACAGTGTGCAGAGCTGAACAACTTTAGGTGGTCGTCATACGGGCCTCTATACCCCCCAGCTACTCTTACCCTACTACTTTCGATGTGAAAACGACGATGTTGTCTCTTTTTTCATTTGAAAGTTGGCCCAAAAACAGTCTCTTAAGGTGGGACTTTCGAGATCGGTGAGACCGACCTCTATAGAAGTATGACCGTATGACACCGGGCTGCTGGCGGCCTGGCTGAGGCCGTGCTGATGGCAATCTCGATGGCCTGGCAGAGCAATGCAGAGAGCTGATGATGGCGACAGCCTGGAAGTAGAGCTGTGTGGGAAGTTGAACCACTCGACTTGAACAAAGTGGCATAGCCGCTTATACGGGTTGGAGGGCACATGAGTGAGAGACGATTTGTCGGCCAGAGTCGGTTAATATTCACCTATCAAATATTCACTGACTCGCCAGAGATCAGCAGTGACCCCGAAATCTATACACTTCTTTTCACCGCATAACTGCCGGATTTCAACGCACAGATTCTAGTCGCTACAGAATCGTGAACAATAGCGCCATACATTCATAGGCAACCGTCGTTCCTGGTTCACTGAAAGTGGTCCTGACAAAGCCTCTGAATGGAAAAAAATGGATCATGACAGGTGAAATTTCAGTCAAAAAGGGGCCCTGACAGACGCAAATCTTGTAGCAAAAAGGTGGTTCCTGGGACGACCGTGCCCATGTATGGCGTCATAACACATCACTTTTAGTTTAGCATGTCCATACTATATATAAAGGAGCTGTTTGTGTGTGTGTTCGTAAGGTTCCATCCACTATGAGTGGGGATTTCCCCAGGGGCGCCACGGATAAGTGATAGGTTCCGATAGTTGCCCTCGGAGTATGCGCACACTTCTACGTTTTCGGTTTGGCGCTAAGTCTCTCCAGCGCCAGACGGCGGGCAGCGGAATTTTGACTGGAGCGAAGTCGGGAATTGGTAAAGAGAAGGAAAGCCGATATTTGTACCCAATTTCAGTGCCCTAGAATGTTCCATTGTTTGTTTCGATAGTACAAGGAGTTTCGCGAATTTTCCAGAAAGAAATTCAGAGTACAACTCAAAAAAGTGGAACAACTCGAACTCTAGCGACACCTCGAGGCGGCGCAGCCTAATCTTGTTTTACATATTAGATCAGTTGATTTATTCAATTGATGGAAAGCAAACCGTGCCGAAAGAATCTGGGAACAAAGACTTAAAATCACAATTGAGCACCGACCCGGAATCTAATTGCATTGAAAAAAAACCCCGAAAATCAGAAACTAACGCAGGTGAGACTTGTGCTGAGGACGACGCTGAGCAGCTCGGTGGCGTACGCGCTGAGCAGCTCGGTGGCGTACACGCTGAGCAGCTCGGTGGCGTACACGCTGAGCAGCTCGGTGGCGTACACGCTGAGCAGCTCGGTGGCGTACACGCTGAGCAGCTCGGTGGCGTACACGCTGAGCAGCTCGGTGGCGTACACGCTGTTTCTGCTGACGGTGGCCGAGGTGGCAGCGTCAAACTGCAGAGTCCGTCATTATTTGCTCATGTGAACAGACTGTGAAAAGTCGGGCAGAGCGAGAGTTGAAACACTTCGAAAACCTAATGAAAAGCCTCAAAAACCGGAAATTCCGGGCAGAGTCTACCCCATATCGGTCAAAAAGCGGTAAGAGTCGGGCCTTTTCCCGGAAAAAGTCGGCCAGAGTCGGTTGATTTTCACCTAGGAACTATTCACTGTTCAGAGGCTTCCATAATCATAACTTGAAAGTTTAACAGTTTTAAAAAGTGAAAACAGTTCAAAAGTTTCATACAAAGATCAGAAAGTTTGCGCTCGTCGAGCCATTCTACACGCGTAAAAGAGTAACTTTGAAAGATGAGTCGTTGATACGACAACAATCACTAACGATCAGTGTAGAAATTCGGAGCGTAACAATTCTAGCACACACGCAAAACTCAAATTCTACACTTTTCAAGGTTCAGTGTCAAAAAAGAATGCAAAATCCGAAAAAAACCATCACCCGCATTTAACTATTAACGATTTGTTTTCCAACACATTTATCTGAGTTTGTTGATTTTTTTCTTTATTAAAAACTAAAAAAAGGCAAAAAAACTGACAAACGCGCTGGCGACTGATGCTGCTGTTGATATCGATTATTGTGCTGATAGCGGCGTCCGCTGGTGCCTGGCACCACCGAATCCAGCGCCACGGGCGTCGGTGACGAGGTACGGTAGCGGAGTGATGAGCGAGACGAGCGCACCTGGAGATAATCTTTTTAATCGATAAACAGAGTTGGAACTATGTGTCTGGAGGTGCACTTGTTGCGCAACTCGTCAAATAGTTTCATGACAGTAAATTCATTCGTGCGTTTTCCGGGCGAAATGATTTTTCTATTTTCTTTCTTTCTTTCTTTCTTTATCTACCAACGACAAACATAATCGAGACATGAAATTGTACAACATTGTAAGGATGTTTCGATGGTCACCGTCGCGTAGCGAACTCGGTTGTTTGTTGATTCCGGCAAGAATCAAAGACGTATTTTAGAGTTAGTCAGGAAAAGTCTCATATTTTCGTTTACATAATTAGTGAACTGTTTGGATGGCAAGTCTATTATGACTTGGTTCAACCCATTTCAAACCTGTAGGGCTCGACTAGGCTCGACTATTTTCAACAATTATGCTGTGAAAGTACCTATCGCAAAGATCCGTTTCCAAGTGTTTTTGTTTTCGGGCGATGCATTGCGTCGCGATGGTTCAACTCCCTTTGGCGACCAGATATTTTTGCAAGTTTGAAGGTGTTGCTGACCTCGCTTCATGCATGAAAAGGGTAGTTTGCTCTGCTGTCGCTGTCACCGACGAGTGCGTGTTGCCGTGTAGTGGATGAACCTGCAGGAAAAAAATTATGAAAACAGTCAGTTTTAAAATGTTGAATAACTCTGGTGAAGAATCGCTTCCAGGATTTTGAAGCTCGATCATCTTTTTTGAGAAAAAACATCACCTAATCCACTTTGTTGACACGCAAAACGAGCACATCCACGCTCACATTTTCGATAATTCAAAAACGAAAAGTTTTACGGAAATCACGTATCCGTTTTGCTTAGCCATATTTTCAGTCCACAAAACTTAAGCTAACCTCATCGATAAGATATCGCTCTATCGATTTGAAGGCGCGCGCAGACGACGCATAGTCAGCGTAGAGTGCTGTAATCAAGATTTTGAGAACTGTAACTCGTACTGTAATTCAAATCTGAGTATACTGTGTTTTTGAAAATCTGAAAGCACTGTAATCAAAGAGTACTGTGCTCAAAAGTAGAGAGCACTGTAATCAGCAGAACCAGTTGCAGGGATTTTCAACTAACTGTGAAATGTAGCAATTCAGTCCCGGGTAAAAAAGAATAGACCACACTCTCTCGAAAATAGGCTCGTCAAAAAGCACTAGATAGAATAAGCAATAGAATAATTCATGTTCTAGTTTTCTTTTTTGCGCAATCAGCTGTTTTCTCTGTTTGATTTCATTTTCAAAAATTTTTCTTTAGAAGGACCATGGAATCACGCATTTTTTTCATTTTCATCTAGCGCTTTCATGTCGTGCCCACAAATCAGTTCGACAGCCTCCCTTGAACAATATTGTCGTTCGGAAACAGGATTCTACACGAATAAATATTTTTCTGTTTCGCGGATGAAATTCGGAAACCTTTGTTAGATCCAGCAAATGGGGGGGGGTTGAACATGACCCACAGTTCGATTGTGATTGCTTATATTGATTTGAAAATCAAATTGATGAAGGAGCTTGATCATAAATTGAACTCGCCCACTTTTTCTGGGTCCAAATGCCGTCTTGACTATGGCCTCGGGCGCGCAATCATTACGCATCCATTCTAGCAGAGCTTCACTGAAAATTTTTTTCTTGTTCTTGGGGAAACAGTCTGGAAAATTCTCCTGTGAGGTATAATGTCACTTCTAATCCACCCCTTCACTATCACAATTTTTCTCCCTCTCTTTCGACCGTACCATTTTTGTGCCCTACCGTAAGCCAACCATGCTTGAAAATCTACCGTATCTCACCAGCGCAAACACTCTCATCTCTACCGTAACCCACGCACATTTCACAAGCTACCGTACCTCGACAGATCGCAGCGTCTCTCGCTACGTCGTGCTCGCTCCGTCAAGCGCACGGGCTCTCTGCACCACGCAATCTTGAGTGCCTCAGGCGGCGAAATTGGCGTCGCCCTCAGGGCCAAAATGACCGTAATCTGAAGCTACCGTAGTCTGGGCAACAATCTTCTGCGTGGGACCCACCACGAACTGCAAGACACGCAATTGTGTATCTAAGAAAATATCAATCGCTTGAAAAACGATACGAGAGTTATAAGAAAAAACTTAAATTCAGAAACTTTGCTTGAAGTCACATATTTATCAGTATTATCAGAATTCACGTGTGGATATGAAGTTTTTTTCTCTGTACAAAGTATTAAACTATGAGATCTGTATGAGAACAATTTCGATTTGCAAATTTATGAGAAATGATGATTTTTCACCTCAAAAAGCAATCTAGATCAAGAAAAATTGCCTGTTGTCACAATGAGCCCGTATTTGATTAGCAGATTTCTCACAAAAACTGCTCGGAAAGACTTGAGAGAGCGTAATCTTGAAAAAAAAACAGAGTTCGAAGAAACTGCAGATGGCTGAAAATTACCAGAGAATTTTCTACTCCTTCTCGCGCTTATTCTTCTTTTTCTTCTCCTTCTCGCTCTTTGACTTCTTCTTGCTGGATGACTCCTCAGCGGCGGCGCCAGAGCCCCCAGCGCCACCGGTCATCTCGTCGTCGCTCGTAGTCAACTCTGGCAATTATCGATTACATACACTCTCTTTCTCCATCATCTGCTTTAGAGCAAGTTCAACAAAAATTTACTCAAATCATTTTCTATCGTTGCTATCCCTCTCAAACTTACCCCGAAACACTTCCTTCGTACTCCCAAAGACTCAAAATTCTTGATCTAATTTCTCTTGAATCACGACGCACGATCAATGACATTCTCTTCGCCAGGCGAGTGATGAGAGGAGAGAGCATAATAGAAAGAAACTCTTTCTATCGTTACCGTCCCACACGGGACCGAAATCACAACTTCGGACTCCATATTGATTTCACCTCTAACGCAATGAGATTCCACTCGTTCGCTCTACGAACAGCTCGTCTTTTTAATGATATACCTGCTTGTTCCTCCGACTTATCGCCTCATGTTCTACGGAAACACTTGATTGAAATTTTCGAGAACTCTCCTGGAACCCTTTCAATCACGCAATGATCCATGCCCACCAACTCTAACCACGAATGCCCCACCCCCTCCTTTTACAACATCAGCAATATCATCACTGCCTCGTCAAGGAGGTGCCTGAGCTCGATTCATACACCTAAACCTCAAGCATGTCCTCTTCCATGCTAATATGGGCCTCGCCACCCCACGAGTTGTGTCAATGATCAATGAAGCCAGGTCCCATTCCAAACAACAATCGCAGGCACGCAGTCATTCCTTCCTTCTTCCCCCTGACCCCAGCCCGTCCCTCCTTCTCCCCAAAAACCCCCTTTTTTTGCTTTTGTAACATTTTTATTTATCATAACTTTCTGAAACTTGTACTAAATTACTCATCCATTTCATCACAACTGTTTTAACCATGTTGATGTCCTAGTGGCAGTAGATAAAGTCAGTCAGTCAGTCCCTATTTTTGATTTCACTCCTGTCGCAAAACATTTGCCACTGCTTTAAGCCTGACTGTAGCAATAGCATAACCGGTTTTTCAAACCATTTACAAGCTCGTCACTGACTATCACCACCACTTGTTCCACATCTTCTGCCCAAGTGACACAAATGTGACACGTTCTCGAATCGGAAAATCGAAAAATTCTCATGATACCGAAACACCACGAAACTTTTGAACAAGATAACTATTAAAAATTTTGAGGAGGAGAAATGGAAGAAAAAATTGACTTGGCTTTGGCTGCGTGAATGGCTAGGGGCTGCGCTGGAAACTTTTGTGGGAAATCTGCAAAACAAAAATTTCATTTCCATACTTTTCTACATTTCGAAGTCTTCTTAATTTTCAAGTTTCACGCTACAGGCCCGAAAAAACCTTTTCATCATGCCCTTTCTATCAACGAAAGAGAACACTTTCGTACTCGAACCCGGTCTTTCTTCCTGTCCTTCTCGAGAATGAAGTCGCGTTTTCTCATAATCTTGCTATGCCTCATTTTCGCCGTTTCAACAGTCGTCGATGCAGGTTTTTTTGTTTTCATCTTTCTTTCTTTCTTTCTTTCTTTCTATATCGATATTTTATCTTTGTTTCATTATTTTGTGAGAAACTATTCGCTCAAACACAGGCAAGAGCAAGACACGGAAAGGCCCACTGTTGATGTGCGCGGCTACAGCCACACTATAAGCTATCAGAGAAAACACAGTTGGCAAGGTTGCTTCTTTTCACATCCGATCGCCGATATAATTTCAGAAAAATTAACTCTGTTCAGAAAATTAACTCTGTTATTTCTCGCATCATTGTCTCAAATTCAGAGTTTTCCACTCAGAAAGCAACTACTTCAAAACATAACTTAAGCTACCGCAATCTTCTGCCCCTCTGCAGGACCTCATTCTGCCCGAAAACGCATCCTACGAAATTGCCGTCTATCCCGCGGATCGCGCGATTCGGCTTTTCCCTATCTTACCGTATCACAAGAGCAGGCAACATCAGATGCTAATCGATGGATAAGCTATCGCTACTTAGAAAATCAGATCAGCTGTTCAAGTAATAGAGTAATTCTACTGAGGCATTCGCAAATTGAATATAACAAGGAAAATTCGATCTACATTATTTGTTTTCAGAATCTATCCCTATACTGCTTCGTAATGTTTTTGGATTTATTCAGCTACGAAATTCGCGTACAGTCTCACCAGTTTTTCTAAAAATTATCAATATCAGCCATTTCGTTAGTCACTAAACTTTTGTCATGATGTGCCCTGCCACATTTTGAAAAAGAAATTGATACGTGGCCGTTTCATGTGACACGAACAAAATCATTCCTCTCTTGAGTTAGTGAATAGACGAATGATTTCTTCGAACCGTACATAGAATATAATTTAAATCAATGAAAATAATGATAATGAGAGGTGCTCACCTTGATCAAATCGTCGCCCATCTGGATAGCGCCAACCATCGATATCGGCATATCTTTTGGCCGGTCGAACAGCGATCGATACCTGCAATTTCTAATAGCAATTTTCTCAAAGCTATCAACTCCCAAAGTGGAAAATCTCTTGCGAATCCGAAATTCACGCGCAGAATTTCCGCCCAGTAAAGATTGAAGGCTTCTTTGATACACTCGAAACACCGATTCGCAAGAACGCTGGTGCGAAGGAAACGTTGATTCAATTGAAAATTCTGGAGCAATTACAGTTATTGTTTTTTTCAATTTGAAGAAAGAATCCAAGTCTAAATTGAAGAAGGAATCCAAGTCTAAAATTTTCAACTTATAGAGAAACGTAGTTTTCTAATGTCCGAAAATGATAAATTTAGCTGCTCAAAGTTTTACAGCAAGATGAAGGTTGAAATTTCTCACAAAGAATTTTTGAGATTTTGAGAAAGTAAAAAAATAATGCACAGGAAAATTGTAAGCAAAACGTACGCCTCATCTACAGGCCCAGCGTCAACTTAGAAGCTGTTCATGGCGGATTGCGAGATAGCATGAATTTCTTTGCCTGGAAATGAGTCGATCAAGATATAAGGAAATGACTTTCACACGATAATAATTGTGCTATTACGGTGTATTTGTTGTGATGAAAAATAGCAAGGTGGATGCCCTCGGAATCGCAACTGCTGAGAAAAACTGAAAAATGAATTTTCACCTGTTATTTTCGGCTTCTCAACGAGGCGCTTCAGCCAACTGGAAAAATGGTTAATCTTCTCTCTCTCGTCCTCCCTTTCCTCTCCAACTCTTATCTCTCAACATTCCTCTCAACAAAACGCTTCGTGACATGAAGTGTTAACAGGAAAACTCTGATTCAGTTCAATTCAAAGTTCTGACCAGTTGTGAAATTCAATTGAAATTGAATTCACCTGAATCCTCGCCATGTTCCAGATTGAAATTGCCATAGAGATGAGGCAAAAACGAGTTGAGATCTTCACGGATCGCCTTGAACAGTTACAGTAATCGAGATTAGGAGGAGTTTTGTATACGAAAGTAATTAGATCATCAATCTCATCATTTGGTAAAACTGTGAGATTCTGTGTGAATGACTTCCACACGTGACTCCATGTCAGATTTCATCGACTGTAACCGAGATATTCCTGTCAGTCTCGTAGAAAAGAGTGTTGACTCGTAGAAAAGATTATCGGCGAACGAATCCATTTTCTTAGTTTTTGATGATAGCTGGTTACAGAGGCCATGATGAAAAGCACCAAAAATACTACAATTTAACTTGTATTATAGAAAACGAGTATGAAACTAACGTGTTAGCGACGCTTTCATTGTGTGAAATGGAAGTTGAGCTGGCTGTAAAGACCTGAAATAATCACATGAATCGTGAGAAGAACAGGATTTTTACACCGGCACCTTTAAGAGTTGGAGTCCTCACCTTCCTAACAGCAGCTTCAACTTCAGTGGCTCTTCGGTGGGCCGCCCTGAAATTTTATCTTTCATCTCTCTATTCCAGAATAAGGGGAATAAGGATCTCTGAAAATGTCCTCTGGTGACTGGCAAAATAAATAGAGTCGACAAGTGACACTATACTATGTCAGTTTGAATGAAGAGAGAAATCATGAAAAATCCTACCTGCCAGAGGATTCGAGTCCATTGTCACAGCTAGCACCAGCTTGCTTTGGGGACTGATAAGCACGGCAAACAGAATTGGAAATTAGAACAGCTCGAATTGTTCTGTGTACCTTTCTGCCATCTCCCACTTATTTGTTGTGTGCCCTTTTCGGCACTTTCCCACAAATTTATCGTGTGCCCTTTTCTGCGATTTCCTGCTGGATTGTTGTGTGTCACTTTCTGTTATTTCACTGGGTGACTAATCTACCGTAATCACTGCACCGCATGATCAAGTGAGCGCATTTACATTCTACAGTAAACTCGAAAAAAGCAGCTTTCCAATCAATGTAAAGTTTTTCTGAAGCGAGATAAACACGTTATGCATGCAGTATTGCTCTAGACCCACACTGTGAGTATACTGGTATCGCGAGAGAATTCAAACCTCCGCGACCATACAGTGGAAGATAGAAAAGACGAGAAAAGATGAGAAAAACAAGTCTAGAAAGCTTTCACTGTCCAGGAATCCCGAGAATCCCAAATTAGAAAATTAGTCAAGTTTGGGTACATGCCGAGTGCAGTTCAAAACCTTCTCCCGCTGGCTGTGGTTCTGTTAATTACTGAATCTTTACTGTAGAAAAAATTCAGCTAGATATTTATGAACAAAATGCAATTTTGCATTTTCCCATAGATCTCTGCTACAGTGTCTGTTCTTACAGTATGCTCAAAGCGGCAGTAAACCGTTACCTGCTTCTGATCACTATAAAAAGATAAAACTGATATCATCTATATGTGAAGCAGTAAAAGTTGTTGACCTCTCTCAAATCTCTCGCTCTCTCTCTCTCTCTCTCTCTCTCTCTCTCTCTTCTCTCTCTCTCTCTCTCTCTCCTTCCCACCCCCTGAAAACTTACGAAACCACTCCAATCGTACTTTGGCGATTGTGTGTTATCGAGTCGAAGAGCGCCGTTGGGCACTATTCAGTATGAGATTGCTGATGAGTGTATTGTGAAGAAAGGAAGAGGGAGAGAGAGGAGAGTGAGAGAGAAGAGAGAGAGCGAGAGAGAGCGAGAGAAGAGAGAGAGAGAAGAGAGAAAGAAAGAGGGAACGAGAGAGGGGTAGAAAGAGTGACCGAAAGAGAGAGAAGAGAGCAAGAAAGAGGGAACGAGAGAGGGGTAGAGAGAGCGAAAGAGAGAGAAGAGAGAAAGAAAGAGGGAACGATGAGAGGGGTCAGAGAGAGAGAGAGAAAGAGAGAAGAAAGAAAGAGAGAGGGAACGAGAGAGGGGTAGAGAGAGAGCGAAAGAGAGAGAAGAGAGCAAGAAAGTGGGAACGAGAGAGGGTTAGAGAGGGGAAAGAAGAGAGAGAGAGAGAGAGAGAGAGAGAGAGAGAGAGAGAAAGGGAAAGAAGAGAGAAGAGAGAGAGAGAGAGAGAGAGAGAGAGAGAGAGAGAGAGAAAGGGAAAGAAGAGAGAGAGAGAGAGAGAGAGAGAGAGAGAGAGAGAGAGAGAGAGAGAGAGAGAGAGAGAGAGAGAGAGAGAGAGTTTATATCACCGATTATCGGTTATCGGTTTTTGCCACCCGCAGCTCGCCTCATGCGACTCTGTCGGTTTGTCGGTTATACTACGGCTCTCGGTCGACTGTATGAAATGTCGATTGGAGGAATCTTGATTTGAGGGAGATTGCTCGAAATTTTGATTTAGTTCAGAGGATGCACTAAACCTCACTCCACCGAAGTTTCATATTCTGCTCGATAAAATTGTTCAGGCTTTCCCTATAGACGGCGGGCGTCCGCGCTTTTTGGATTGGGGAAGGGGGAGGTGTGGAAGGAGTGAGAGAGGGGGGAGTGGAGAACGAGAGGAAAGAGAGAAGGAAAAGAGAGAGAGAGAGAGAGGGGGGAAGAAGAGAGAGAGAGTGAGAGAGAGAGAAAGAAAGGGAAAGAAGAGAGAGAGAGAGAGTGAGAGAGAGAGAAAGAAAGGGAAAGAAGAGAGAGAGTGAGAGAGAAAGGGAAAGAAGAGAGAGAGAGTGAGAGAGAGAGAAAGAAAGGGAAAGAAGAGAGAGAGAGAGTGAGAGAGAAAGATAAAGAAGAGAGAGAGAGAGAGTGAGAGAGAGAGAGAACGGGAAAGAAGAGAGAGAGAGTTTATACACTGGTCGCCATAAAGATAGGACCTATGCGGTTTTCCACTGTCGAGAGCGAACGGCCATTCCAAGTGCCTGGGGACTATGATAAAACGATTCTACGACAAAAATTAACCCCAGGTACGAGTTCTCACAAGTTCGTCTTCGTTGGTTCAGAGCAATCGAAAAAAGACGAGAAAAATGACGCGCCATAAAGATAGGACATATCTGGAAATCGGGTATTTGGTAAAAATAGAAATCTAGTCGGACCAGGATCGGTTTTTTTTCTAATCATAAAAAGTTTTTTGTGTTCCGTTTGAATAGTTTCATAATAAATCCTGAGCACCGATCACCAATCTCAGCTCGATCACCGCTCCTGTAGGAAGGCGCTAACTCCCCTCTCTGACATGGATCTCCACGTTCGTTCAAGAGGTTCAGTCGGACTCCGAGATGTGAAACGTGTTTTTTGATCTTCGGAGGTCTGATTCATTATAAATAGGCATGCTTCCGTTGAACGCCCTCGACTTTTGGCCCCATTTTCTATGTTCACCCGGCCGACTCTTCAGATTTTCTGTGTTCCATGTTCCGCTGGTGCACGAATATAGCGTACTGTTAAGAGAAACATCCAGTTTCATATCTAAAAAAACTGCTGCTGTCAGATTTTTCACCTCCAAGATGTTTCTCACACCGCCCTACGTCCTGAAAACTCTACGAAAAAAATCGTTCAAACCGCGAAAATGGCCAAACTTGCATGGGTACTCAAGGAACGTATACAGAGTATGAGAGGTGGTAGCAACCGACAGATTGTTTTCTACCGCTCATGACACTCCATGTTATGTTGCAAGAAGGCTAAGGCTGAGAGCAAGAAAGAGGGAACGAGAGAGGGTTAGAGAGAGAAAGAGAGAGAGAGAGAGAGAAAGAGAAAGAAGAGAGAAAGAGAGAGAGAGAGAGAGAGAGAGAGAGAGAGAGTTTATATCACCGATTATCGTTATTGTTGAGTATTTTTTACCTTTCGTCAATATGCCGGATCAACCGATAAGCAGCGCAAAAGTACTTCCATTGTATGAAGTCTCTTCTCTCTCCTTTCCCTCTTTCTCTCCCTCTTCGTCAGGGCACTTCCTCAGATGGGGAAGCGCCTGCAAGGCTGGACAAAGGGGAATTTTTGCGCTGTTTAGCAGTCAATCGGGCTCTTCGGCGAAAGGTAAAAAATTCTCAATAATATCGGTTTTTGCCACCGCAGCTCGCCTCATGCGACTCTGTCGGACATACGGCAATCGGTCGACTGTATGAAATGTTGATTGGAGGAATCTTGATTTGAGGGAGATTGCTCGAAAATTTTGATTTAGTTCAGAGGATGCACTAAACCTCACTCCACCGAAGTTTCATTATCTGCTCGATAAAATTGTTCAGGCTTTTCCTATAGACGGCGGGCGTCCGCGCTTTTTGGATTGGGGAAGGGAGAGGTGGGGAAGGAGTGAGAGAGGGGAGAGGGGAGAACGAGAGAGAGAGAAGGAAAGAGAGAGAGGGAGAGAGAAAGGGAAAGAAGAGAGAGAGAGAGTTTTATATATAATATATCACCGTTTATAATATATCACCTGATATATCACCACAGTTGAGACGTTAGAAAGGCAAAAAAATACCCATTCCGGCATACAGTATGAAACGGCATGGTAGCTTGCCTCATGCGACTCTGTCGGACATACGGCTCTCGGTCGACTGTATGAATTGTTGATTGGAGGGATCTTGATTTGAGGGGGATTGCTCGAAAATTTTTACCTCACTCCACCGAAGTTTCATATTCTGTTCGATAAAATTGTTCAGGCTTTTCCTATAGACGGCGGGCGTCCGCGCTTTTTGGATTGGGGGAAGGGGGAGGTGTGGAAGAAGTGAGAGAGGGGGGAGTGGAGAACGAGAGAAAGAGAGAAGGAAAAAAAGAGAGAGAGAGAGAGAGAGAGAGAGAGAGGGGGGGAAAGAAGAGAGAGAGTGAGAGAGAGAGAAAGAAAGGGAAAGAAGAGAGAGAGAGTGAGAGAGAGAGAAAGAAAGGGAAAGAAGAGAGAGAGAGAGTGAGAGAGAAAGGGAAAGAAGAGAGAGAGAGATATTCGGTGATATCTCTGTCGGACATACGGCTCTCGGTCGACTGTATGAATTGTTGATTGGAGGGATCATGATTTGAGGGAGATTGCTCGAAAATTTTTATTTAGTTCAGAAGGTGCACTAAACCTCACTCCACCGAAGTTTCATATTCTGCTCGATAAAATTGTTCAGGCTTTTCCTATAGACGGCGGGCGTCCGCGCTTTTTGGATTGGGGAAGGGAGAGGTGGGGAAGGGGTGAGAGAGGGGGGAGTGGAGAACGAGAGAGAGAGAAGGAAAGAGAGAGAGAAAAGGAAAGAAGAGAGAGAGAGAGAGAGAGAGAGAGAGTTTATATCACCGATTATCGGTTATCGGTTTTCGCCACCCTTTGCCTTCTACAGTCGATCGAGAGCCATAAGGCCGTCCGCCCACAGTTGAGACGTTAGAAAGGCAAAAAAATAACCATTCCGGCATACAGTATGAAACGGCATGGTAGCTCGCCTCATGCGACTCTGTCGGACATACGGCTTTTCGGTCGACTGTATGAAATGTTGATTGGAGGGATTTTGATTTGAGGGAGATTGCTCGAAAATTTTGATTTAGTTCAGAGGATGCATTAAACCTCACTCCATCGAAGTTTCATTATCTGCTCGATAAAATTTTTCAGGCTTTTCTATATACGGGCGGGCGTCCGCGCTTTTTGGATTGGGGAAGGAGAGGTGGGGAAGGAGTGAGAGAGGGGGAGTGGAGAACGAGAAAGAGAGAGAAGGAGAGAGAGAGAGAGAGAGAGAGAGAGAGAGAGAGAGAGAGAGAGAGAGAGAGAGAGAGTGGAGAACGAGAGAGAGAGAGAAGGAAAGAGAGAAAGAGAGAGTTTATATCACCGATTATCGGTATCGGTTTTCGCAACCCTTTGCCTACTTTAGTCGATCGAGAGCCATAAGTCCGTCCGCCCACAGTTGAAACGTTAGAAAGGCAAAAAAATAACCATTTCGGTATACAGTATGAAACGGCATGGTAGCTCGCCTCATGCGACTCTGTCGGACATACGGCTTTCGGTCGACTGTATGAAATGTTGATTGGAGGATTTTGATTTGAGGGAGATTGCTCCAAAATTTTGATTTAGTTCAGAGGATGCACTAAACCTCACTCCACCGAAGTTTCATATTCTGCTCGATAAAATTGTTCAGGGCTTTTCCTATAGACGGCGGGCGTCCGCGCTTTTTGGATTGGGGAAGGGAGAGGTGGGGAAGGAGTGAGAGAGGGGGGAGTGGAGAACGAGAGAGAGAGAAGGAGAGAGAGAGAGAGAGAGAGAGAGAGAGAGAGAGAGAGAGTTTATATCACCGATTATCGGTTATCGGTTTTCGCCACCCTTTGCCGACTATAATAGATCGAGAGCCATAAGTCCGTCCGCCCACAGTTGGAACGTTAGAAAGGCAAAAAAATAACCATTTCGGCATACGAGTATGAAACAGCATGGTAGCTCGCCTCATGCGACTCTGTCGGACATACGGCTCTCGGTCGACTGTATGGAATGTTGATTGGAGGGATCTTGATTTGAGGGAGATTGCTCGAAAATTTTGATTTAGTTCAGAAGATGCACTAAACAATACTCCACCGAAATTTCATTGTCTGCTCGATAAAATTGTTCAGGCTTTTCCTATAGACGGCGGGCGTCCGCGCTTTTTTGGATTGGGGAAGGGAGAGGTGGGGAAGGAGTGAGAGAGGGTGGAGTGGAGAACGAGAAAGAGAGAGAAGGAGAGAGAGAGAGAGAGAGAGAGAGAGAGAGAGAGAGAGAGAGTTTATATCACCGATTATCGGTTATCGGTTTTCGCCACCCTTTGCCTACTATAGTCGATCGAGAGCCATAAGTCCGTCCGCCCACAGTTGAGACGTTAGAAAGGCAAAAAAATAACAATTTCGGCATACAGTATGAAACGGCATGGTAGCTCGCCTCATGCGACTCTGTCGGACATACGGCTTTCGGTCGACTGTATGAAATGTTGAATTGGAGAGATTTTGATTTGAGGGAGATTGCTCGAAAATTTTGATTTAGTTCAGAAGATGCACTAAACCTCACTCCACCGAAGTTTCATTATCTGCTCGATAAAATTGTTCAGGCTTTTCCTATAGACGGCGGGCGTCCGCGCTTTTTTGGATTGGGGGAAGGCATACATGGGCACTGTCGTCCCAAGAACGTCACCACCTTTTTTTGAAGCCCGAGTTTTGCCTGTCAGGACCCCTTTTTGATAGGAATATGACCTGTCATGACTCATTTTTCCCAGTAAGAGGCTCTGTCAGGACCACTTTTAGTGAACCTGGAACGACAGCTGCCCATGTATGGGGGAAGGGAGAAGTGGGGAAGGAGTGAGAGAGGGAGAGTGGAGAACGAGGAGAGAGAGAGAGAAGGAAAGAGAGAGAGAGAGAGAGAAAGGAAAGAAGAGAGAGAGAGAAAGTAGAGAGAAAGAGAGAGAGAGAGAGAGAGAGAGAGAGAGAGAGAGAGAGAGAGAGAGAGAGAGAGAGTTTATATCACCGATTATCGGTTATCGGTTTTCGCAACCCTTTGCCTTCTACAGGTCGATCGAGAGCCATAAGGCCGTCCGCCCACAGTTGAGACGTTAGAAAGGCAAAAAATAACCACTTCGGCATACAGTATGAAACGGCATGGTAGCTCGCCTCATGCGACTCTGTCGGACATACGGCTTTCGGTCGACTGTATGAAATGTTGATTGGAGGGATTTTGATTGAGGGAGATTGCTCAAAAATTTTGATTCAGTTCAGAGGATGCATTAAACCTCACTCCACCGAAGTTTCATTATCTGCTCGATAAAATTGTTCAGGCTTTTCCTATAGACGGCGGGCGTCCGCGGTTTTTTTGATTGGGGAAGGGATAGATGGGGAAGGAGTGAGAGAGGGGGGAGTGGAGAACGAGAAGAGAGGAAAGGAGAGAGAGAGAGAGAGAGAGAGAGAGAGAGAGAGAGAGTGAAGAACGAGAGAGAGAGAAGGAAAGAGAGAGAGAGAAAGAGAAAGAAGAGAGAGAGAGAGAGAGAGAGAGAGAGAGAGAGAGAGAGAGAGTTTATATCACCGATTATCGGTTATCGGTTTTCGCCACCCTTTGCCTTCTACAGTCGATCGAGAGCCATAAGGCCGTCCGCCTACAGTTGAGACGTTAGAAAGGCAAAAAATAACCATTCCGGTATACAGTATGAAACGGCATGGTAGCTCGCCTCATGCGACTCTGTCGGACATACGGCTTTCGGTCGACTGTATGAAATGTTGATTGGAGGGATTTTGATTTGAGGGAGATTGCTCCAAAATTTTGATTTAGTTCAGAGGATGCATTAAACCTCACTCCACCGAAGTTTCATTATCTGCTCGATAAAATTGTTCAGGCTTTTCCTATAGACGGCGAGGCGTCCGCGGTTTTCTTGATTGGGGAAGGGAGAGATGGGAAGGAGTGAGAGAGGGGGGGAGTGGAGAACGAGAAAGAGAGGGAAGGAGAGAGAGAGAGAGAGTGAAGAACGAGAGAGAGAGAAGGAAAGATGAGAGAGAGAGAGAGAGAGAGAGAGAGAGAAAGAAGAGAGAGAGAGAGAGAGAGAGAGAGAGAGAGAGAGTTTATATAACCGATTATCGGTTATCGGTTTTCGCCACCCTTTGCCTTCTACAGTCGATCGAGAGCCATAAGG
>CAVOJK010000422.1:0-27253 GCA_963695495.1 Hololepta plana | reverse complement strand
AGCATCCCCGCTAGAAAAAAAGACGTAGAGGTATTGTTGCGTGTCGTCTGTCCCGGGCTTACTTGTGAGTCAAGAGGATGGATTCCACGGCAATATCTCTGCGTCAGAGAAAGTTTAAAAAACTTCCATCTGAGTACTTACTTTCTCTCTCTCCCTCTCTCCCTCTTCCTTTACTCTCACACCCTTCGTTCAACTTTTCACCATACTCTCATCTATCAATACTCAACCCAATCTTTTTCCCTATACGACAATGAAAATACCTGGCTCTCAAACAAAGAGAAAACATTTTGATCGTAAACCATGACAGTTTTTCAGAAGTTCTCGATTTCAAACTGCTCATCCATCACGGATTTAGCATCCCCGCTAGAAAAAAAAGACGTAGAGGTATTGTTGCGTGTCGTCTGTCCCGGGCTTACTTGTGAGTCAAGAGGATGGATTCCACGGCAATATCTCTGCGTAAGAGAAAGTTTAAAAAACTTCCATCTAAGTACTTACTTTCTCTCTCTCTCTATCCCTCTCTCTCTCTCCCTCTTCCTTTACTCTCACACCCTTCGTTCAACTTTTCACCATACTCTCATCTATCAATACTCAACCCAATCTTTTTCCCCATACGACAATGAAAACATCTGGCTCTCAAACAAAGAGAAAAGAATTTTGATCGAAAACCGTGATAGTTTTTCAGAAGTTCTCGATTTCAAACTGCTCATCCATCCCGGATTTAGCTTCCCCGCTAGAACAAAAAGACGTAGAGGTATTGTTGCGTGTCGTCTGTCCCGGGCTTACTTGTGAGTCAAGAGGATGGATTCCACGGCAATATCTCTGCGTCAGAGAAAGTTTAAAAAACTTCCATCTGAGTACTTACTTTCTCTCTCTCCCTCTCTCCCTCTTCCTTTACTCTCACACCCTTCGTTCAACTTTTCACCATACTCTCATCTATCAATACTCAACCCAATCTTTTTCCCCATACGACAATGAAAACATCTGGCTCTCAAACAAAGAGAAAAAATTTTGATCGAAAACCGTGATAGTTTTTCAGAAGTTCTCGATTTCAAACTGCTCATCCATCCCGGATTTAGCTTCCCCGCTAGAACAAAAAGACGTAGAGGTATTGTTGCGTGTCGTCTGTCCCGGGCTTACTTGTGAGTCAAGAGGATGGATTCCACGGCAATATCTCTGCGTAAGAGAAAGTTTAAAAAACTTCCATCTAAGTACTTACTTTCTCTCTCTCTCTATCCCTCTCTCTATCCCTCTCTCTCTCTCTCCCCTCTTCCTTTACTCTCACACCCTTCGTTCAACTTTTCACCATACTCTCATCTATCAATACTCAACCCAATCTTTTTCCCCATACGACAATGAAAACATCTGGCTCTCAAACAAAGAGAAAAGAATTTTGATCGAAAACCGTGATAGTTTTTCAGAAGTTCTCGATTTCAAACTGCTCATCCATCCCGGATTTAGCTTCCCCGCTAGAACAAAAAAAACGTAGAGGTATTGTTGCGTGTCGTCTGTCCCGGGCTTACTTGTGAGTCAAGAGGATGGATTCCACGGCAATATCTCTGCGTCAGAGAAAGTTTAAAAAACTTCCATCTGAGTACTTACTTTCTCTCTCTCCCTCTCTCCCTCTTCCTTTACTCTCACACCCTTCGTTCAACTTTTCACCATACTCTCATCTATCAATACTCAACCCAATCTTTTTCCCCATACGACAATGAAAACATCTGGCTCTCAAACAAAGAGAAAAAATTTTGATCGAAAACCGTGATAGTTTTTCAGAAGTTCTCGATTTCAAACTGCTCATCCATCCCGGATTTAGCTTCCCCGCTAGAACAAAAAACGTAGAGGTATTGTTGCGTGTCGTCTGTCCCGGGCTTACTTGTGAGTCAAGAGGATGGATTCCACGGCAATATCTCTGCGTCAGAGAAAGTTTAAAAAACTTCCATCTGAGTACTTACTTTCTCTCTATCCCTCTCTCCCTCTTCCTTTACTCTCACACCCTTCGTTCAACTTTTCACCATACTCTCATCTATCAATACTCAACCCAATCTTTTTCCCCATACGACAATGAAAACATCTGGCTCTCAAACAAAGAGAAAAAATTTTGATCGAAAACCGTGATAGTTTTTCAGAAGTTCTCGATTTCAAACTGCTCATCCATCACGGATTTAGCATCCCCGCTAGAAAAAAAAGACGTAGAGATATTGTTGCGTGTCGTCTGTCCCGGGCTTACTTGTGAGTCAAGAGGATGGATTCCACGGCAATACGCCTACGCCCAGTAGGCCAGATGGCTTGCAGTGGATGTCAGTCAATCAATTAAAGATTATTTTTGCAGTGGTTGTCAGTAATTTAATTCAAGTTTTTTGAAAGGAATAGATTACTTTTGTTTGTCTTGAGTCTGCTTCTTTTAATGTTTCGGTGTCTTCAGTTATAGCTTGTAGATGTATTGAATTTTTCGAACAGATAAGCCCTCGTGTAGAGGAAATTTAAAAGAGAGTTTGATAACAATAAAGTTTTGAAAAACTGGAAAAAACCGAAAAATCCGAAAATTTGCAGTGAGGAAGAGCCTCTACCGCCAATAGAACCAGCGCTAGTTACTTCTTTCAGAAGATGAGAAGATCCACTGATCGACTCACTCGCCCCCATCACCAACAAAAAAACTCGAATAATTTCTTACGATTAATCGTGATTTTCCATACTTTTATTGTCTATCCCTCCTTGGAAAAAAGTAAAAAAAGGACACTCTCACAAAAAGTAATGAACCGGATCATTGCAGAGACCCGACGGCACTCGAGGGCTCTCCACTAAACCGCGTACCGTCTGCACTCTCCGCACACAATCAGCGCACTCCCATGACTCATGACCCAAGGAGCCCAATGTCTCCACCCTCCCCCCGAGTTAAACCAGTCCCACCACCCAGAATCACGGCTACAATGACCAAAAACTAGAGTTTCTCTGATGACCCAGGCCTTTGTCTTCTATTTCTCATCCCCAAGCCCAGGAACTGGCACAGCATTTTCGAGAATCTCTCACTTTTGCTACTGAAATTGCCAGAAAAAGTGTTCCCTGATCAGCCAGATATATCAGATTCCCCCGGTTTTCTGATTATGACATCTCAAATTTTAGGAATGAATAGATAAAAATTATCTTGCCCTGATGACACGCTACATGCGCGTTTTTACGCAACAGATAAAGTGTATTCGCAGTTTTGACTCCCATGCTTAGAAAATGGTCAAGTGTGCGTTTTGATTCTCCTTGATTTTCAACGATTGAGCCACATTTTCCAAGTTTGGATCACCCTGTCAGATCTGATGTTGCTATTGGAAGCGACAATCATCTGCACGTCCCAAACGGGTTACGGTACCTCTTCTCGCAACGACTGGAGTGGACCTTCACCAGTCACGACACTCTTGGCGTACGCATAATGGTCGCTACGGTAATGATTGACTCACCCTATGCGTCTCCCGGCATGCTCATTATACGGGCATAGCATCGATCGATCGCCATCGATCGATCGATCGATCGCCATCGATCGATCGATCGATCGCGATCGCCAATGAGCTGACGGCCTCTCGCTAAACAGAGAAATAGTCACGATACTCACTTTCTGCTTTGAAAGCAGATTCAATACAGTATCAGACGGGAAGGCAAACCACTGAAAGTCGAAACACTGTGAAAATGTGCTGCACATAAATTCTTTAGCTTCTTGAGATCAAACTTTCGAGAAATGTTACAAAAATTGAAATTGAGCAAGGGCGTTCAAAGAGATTTTCAGTGAAATGGAAATTTTACAGGGCTTGAGTGGGAATACTGCAAGATATGATTTTCTTTCCTGAGTCTATCGAGTCGCAGTCGCAGTCTAGTCGTTACGGTAGATTCTCTACAGCGTACTACTAACTACACAGGAATGAGGCTATGCACAAAACCTGAGCACGAACTAAAATAATTCATCAGAAAGCTATACTTGCTATAACGTGAACTAGTAAAATGAGAAGAATGGTACAAGTATCGAGAGCTATCTAGAAACCAGAGCATAATAAAAGGTAATACGACACATAAAATGCTGCTTCCAGCTACATAGCTACAAACATTCGTGAGAGCACAGGCCTGTTATCAGTAGCGACATCATTATCCTAACGTTGGAAGCTACCGTAATCTCTTGAAATTAGGGAGTACGGAGAAATGAACATGACCAAAACAAAACTACAGAAAGGGCATCCATCCATAGAAGATTGTAGCAAGATTTTCTGGATTTGTTGCTTCGGCAAGAAGACGCTTCACCTGAAATACAGATTTTTTCCAAGCAAAAAAACTTGCAGGTGAATTTTCGCGCTCCAGCTCACCACCGTTACCGTATCTCTGCGTCTCCTCTGCACTCTAGAGAAACAATCGCCAAAAACTGCCTTGGTCAACACCATCTTTATCAGGCTCAAACATTATAATCGAAAGACAAGCTCACCTGCTCTTCAACCTTCTCTACTCCCTTGATCTCGTTAGTGCCAGATAGCTTGTCGCGCAGGCGACTGATGGCAGTCTCGGAGACGTAGCTCTGCAAGAAAAGAACGCATAATATTGTAGGAGCCGTGAGAAAAAACTCAGAAAAAAAGAAGGTTGATCCACTGTTTTTAGGTCTCGGGAACGTAGTCCACGTAGAGCTCAGATATGGCAGAAAAATATAGTGATGTAGATGATCTTTAATTCTAGACTGTAAATTACATTCACAGCCACAACTTTACTCTAAAGTTTAAAAATCCGAAACGGAGAATATGAGTGCGATTGTGTAAGGATTCGCTCTACTCTTGCAGAGTGAAAAATCATTTATTTCAAAAACCATGTTGAAAGGTTCAAACCATTGTACAAGGCCTTTTCTCAACTTTTCCTGCTTTTTGAAAGCCCACCACAGGTGTTATGATCATTTTTTACCTTTGTACCACAGGGGTATATCTCCGCTCTAGCGTTATGTATCCCAATGAGCGACATATCAAATTGAAGGACTTGACAAGGAGATCATCTCGTGTATTGAACACTTTTTTTTCTGACCACCTTTACCTGCCCAATCTATTTCTTGAAGTTTTATCTCGTCAATAACTTTTCTCTAGCTAAAAAGTGCACGATGGATTTTTGATATGTTATAGAACTGTTTTTTCTGCGTCGAGTGGCATTTTCCTCGAACTTCTAGACCTACCGCTTCAGGTCCATTTTTTGTTCCGAACACTCCACATTCTTGTGAGCGCATCTTATTAGCTCTACATTTTCAGTTTTCCTCTCGATTATCTGCACTCTCAACTGGTTTTTACTGCCCTTTCACTGTTCCTTCGTCAAACCCTTCTCTTTTTCATGCTACACAAATGCGCCAGCTTCTCAATTCTATTCTGAATCCTCGAAAACTGAAACAAGAAGAGACGGAATCGAAGAGTAAAACAACGTCTACTGATGTTTGCGCTCTCTTAGTGAGGTGAAGCGGTAGGGCTATAATGGTGAAAATGGTATCAAAATGAAGCTAAATTCATGGACTTCCACATCTAAAAAAACTGTCGTGCACTTTTCGTATAGAGGCACACCACAGATCTCCAAAATATTTAACAGGTGAGAAAATCACCTCAAAGGTATTGAAAAATTTTGAAAAAATTCCTGACGAATCGCCTGCCAACTATCTTCAATTTGATATACATATGTTCTGTCTTCATCAACCGTGAAATACCGAAAACAAATGACTCATGGAAAGGTAAATAGGGTCATAACTACCTCGGAAGAGATCGTAAAAACTTAGGAAACACATTTCTCTGACCGTCATGATGGGGCTCAACGTCCCTGGAGTTTTTATCAGATTCTAAAAAAAAAGTCTGCGAAAAGGGTCGAAAAAGAGTGAATCCTTATACAATCGCACTCATATAGGTCTTATCGATAGAATTAGTTGTTCTACGCAATGCCACAGTGCTGTAACACAAAAACGCATGCTTCACCCTCTTTAAAATCGCGCAAGCTGGTACGCAAATCTACAGCGATCAAAACGATTTTGAAAACTCAGCACTCACTCGATCTGAATTATCTTCAAAGTTTGACATTGTCTCGCGCAGCAGTAGACTGGCCACGCCCAGAATCACCTGATGATCAAGCAATTACGAACTTTCCGATGCGCTTGATTCATTACAAACTCCAAAGTGTATCGATTTTCGCGCTGGTATCATGGATTATATTTTTCCAGTGGTATTTTGGTGTGATTCAGCAGCACAAAACTTTCCATCATACTTTCCATCATGAGTCCTTGACCCAGACTAAAAAACAAATCAAACCTTTGAATTCTCTCGCAGTGGCGCGAGAGTTGCGACCATTTCATCCACTAGACGGCCTGAAAATGAAAGTTTGAAATGAGCGGAAAAATCCCGAAAATGGAATCCGAATCTCGGAATTCTGAAAATCTTGAATGCCTGGGGGAACTGCAGTTTTCACTTCGCTTTTTAATACGCCGATAGCGACAAAACAATTGCACTTCATTTCCAAATCATTTCAAGAAGACATGCGACATGAATGAAACACAATCCAGTTTTTTTTTCATGTTAGGCAAAAAATATCACTCAAGATAGTGGAAGAAACACCAGTATCGAATAGTTGGGGACTTCTACCGTACTGTAATATCGTGTCAGTCTCTCGAGTCCTAACTTCACAAGACATGCACATCCGATCAGTCCTGTTAGGGTACTACAATCATTACTGTACTTCGACCGGACTCATAATTACCACTGTCTTTGAACGACGTGTGCGGTCCAGTTACTACTACTGTACTTCCACTGCCCATCTTATTATAACTATTATTGAACGTAGTGTGAGGTCCCGCCATTACAACTATATTTGCACATCGTGTGAGGTGCTGTTATTACTACTGCAGTCCAGAACAAACCTCCAATCAGATCGCTCAGTGTCCAGAAGTGGTCCTCTCTTCACTACTGTAGATCACGAACCTCCAATCAGATCGCCCAGTAGTGGATCAGCTAGATCTCGTGTTAGCCTGAAGGGCACCTTTTCAGGCACCGGCAGAGAGCGCCTCGAGTACTCGAAAATCATGCCTGAAATCGGTCATCTACATTTTTAAAAAATTACCGAAGTGCTTTTATGGAGGATATGTGTAGTGTCCTGATTCATTGTGTAAGTAACTAAATTCAATAGGAAAAAAAACCACACACACTAATTATGAAGATTGGGCTGAAAAAATTCGCTTTGAGAACCATGAGCAGTATAGCGTTGGCGGCTCAACAGGGAACGTCTGGCTCACGTTAGGCTTACATCGTGCAGACATTTTCTATGGTGTACATTTCATCAAAACAGCCTGTACACTAACCTAGATCAATGTGCACAAATCGGCCAGTCTGCGTCTCGAAAAGAACATTGCTCGCATGGCGATCACCGAGGCCAACGACATAGCACACTGAAACGCTGGACATTAGCCATCATAGCATAGCGGTTTTGACTTTTTACTACAAAACACGCATCGCTGGTTCGACTCCCATCACGGGCAAAAATGTTTTTGCAAGTTTGAAATTTCCTGACCGATGCTCCACTGGGCGAGACTCTTCCTGTATGAATTGAGCATTGTTGAGAGTGCAGCAATATCTTTGCACTCGCGATAGAAGTGGTGCCTGGAATAAGAAATTGGATAACGTTGGCAGACACCAAGCGATCTCTGCTGCCGGGACACGCCGGTGAAGCCTGTATGTTCAGAAATCCGTAGCGTCCAAAATCCATCCGTTACTTCCTACCGTATACTGTCGGAATTTCAACGTACGGATTATTGTTGATATGGGTTTCTGAACATATCCGTTCATTGCTACGATACGCTGAATAGTCAACACGACAAAACTTTCAATCATCATCATCTTTGTGAGGCCCTCTCTAAGTATCTATGTATCTTGTCCTGTTTTCTAACTTCGACTTTTCAATCGGAAGAATCTTTCAGGAGATGCTTCTCAAATTTTTTCAACATCATTTCTGTGCGTGCAGATTTTTCAGATTTCCCACCGCAATCTACTATTCCCACCACAATACCGATACCGTTAACTGAGACCGTGATGAGGTAGACATGGATATGACCTATGGCAGATGAGCATTCCTTTGTGAGGACTTAACTTGTCAGGCCTGATCCCCTCCCCTTTGAGAGAGATAGTCTTTGAACAAGTGCGATATGGGAATGGGATTAGTAGGCATTCTGTCGAGCCTTTGTAGCAGGTGGGAAATGAGAAATGTAGGGGGATGAGACACGTTGTGTATAGCTAGATTTCAATGAGCCGTGTATCTGTAATGGCCTATGGCACACTCTCTCTCTCTTTCTCTCTCTTTCCCTCTCCCTCCTGGTTGTTCACAATCCTGCTCCTACCTCTTTGTTGCTTTACTCCTAATCTTTACAAGAGGGTTGGATCTGTCTTGGAATCTCTCACGAAGACCTATGGGAAAGAGGTCATCAAAACATGAACAGTAGCGGCCAAAAGTTTATGAATTTTGGTTTTTTGGGTATAACTTTTGAACCAATCAAGGAATCTTTTTCAAATTTTGAATAGTTGTTTGCAATGATGAAACCAAATTTTGGTACGAAGAATACTGAACAGAACGCAAAAGCAACAGTTTTATAATCTTTTTTCAAAAAATTGAAAAATGGGCCAAGATATATCTCTGACTTTGGAGAGGCGGGAAAAAGTTGGGAAGGAGATAATCAGTTCCCCCTTGAATATTTTTGAATACGGTTTGTGTGACAAAATTTTGGAGCAAGTAGTTCCGCAGAACTCTAATTTGAGGTTGTGAAATGGTCGCTCCGAAGACGGGCACTACCTGGAAACGCCGATAAGCGGTTTCGAGCTCCTGCTTTTTATCTACCTGGTCCAAAAACAACCAAGGGTGTTTAACTATGTTGTTTTGGACTATGCGGTTCCAACAGAGTGAAATCAGAACTAGGAAAAACTGAAACTCGGGTTTTATACTGCCTGGAAGAAACAGAGTAGTGTGAACGCGTGGAGAGATGACCCCGCTGCAAAAACTGGTGGAGTGATAGGGTCCCATCTTTGATCGGAAATCGTTGAGAACTGTAGCAGCATGTGTTTTACTGTTTATGTGATGCAGCAATTCTCCGCCATGTTTGAAAAGAACAGCCAAATCCTCAAGTTTGAATTAGCTATCGAAGTCTCGTTTTGGGGTACGAGCTGGTACCGTCGGAGGAGACCTATGATTGGAATACCATCAAAATAATTGTTCGTGTGTTCTGAATTGTCGAAAAAATTCACCCCCACTAAATTCCGAGGTATCCGATCGAGGTTTATGCCCGCCAACTCAAGACGTGTTTTTCGGTTGTCCCAGCTTACAAGATGCTCTTCCTTATGTGCCCTGTCCGTGTAGTTGAAAAGATGCCACATGTAAAAAACTATGCGCCCGGAAATTTGGCATGAATTCAAGGTGGGAAAACAAGGAAGAAAAGTGTTTGCAGGCCCATATGCGCCCAAAACATACACTTAGTCGATTTTTGGATTCTCGAGTCTGAACATATTACAGGTCCACTGCTCTTTCACTACGATTTAACATGTTTTCGACAATGTACCTATGTTCAAAATTGATTTGGTCAAACTTTTGGGTTGGTGAGACTTCGGGTACTTGAACTACCAGTCCAGACTGTCAGATCGAACTCTCGAATCAGCAGGTCTAAGAAAAGCCAACTTCTAGGTTCTCTAAAACCATCTTCGAAACACATTGGAAACTTCTTCTCTGTTTAAAATTTTTGTTCATACGTGATAATCAATAAAAAATAACAATAGTAGAAAAAACGGACTCCACACGAGCAGTGGGAAATTTTTTCAAAAACCTCATTTTTTCGACTATTCATTGAAAATTCGGTAAATGTGTCTCGGATAGGATTTTTGTCTCCAAAAGGAGTGTCATACAATATCGACATGATACAAAACAACTGTCGAAATTTGAGAGCGATTCATTTTTCCGTCAAAAAGTTATGCGGAAAAAACGAAAATTCATAAACTTTTGGCCGCTACTGTATAAAGACGTCTGTGTATTTATTCTCGTGCGATAATTCCCAACTACTTGTTGTGTCGTCTCATAACTCGTGATCGCTTCGAAAAATAACTGTCGATTTTTTTTTCTTCCTTCCTCACACACATTTTACTCCTATCTGTTCTATTTCATCTAATATGCCATTAAAGGAGGGATCATACCGATCGTAATCTCTCAGATGAACATTGTTGTGCATAACGCGAAGCTTTATGTCATTTGTCATATTGGCACACCTAATTGTTCCTATCAGCAAATTGACACTTTGGCGTGCCCATTCTGCCAAATGAAATAACGCTCCGCGTTATGCACAACAATGTTTAGCTGTGAGAATATGATCGATGTGATTTCTCCTTTAATCACAGATGCATAAATCATCTCTACTCAAAAATGGCTTATGAAGGATATCAAACTTTGCTATAGCAGCAGTTGATGGCCGTCAAGTGAGCTCTTCAAAGATTGTCTGCAGTTGCCCTCGAGAGTCCTAAGTCCGACAGAGTCCACTTGAGACAAGATACCAGGCCACTTCGTGTGCCATTCTCTTTATTTCTTATTCTCGAGAAAATTTACAGTCGACAAGACAAACGTGACACAGAGTTTACAGCTTCTGAATTAATATCCGAGTTAAAATCGTTATCGTTAGTTAAAATTAACAAGTTCTGCTAGACTTGGTAGAGAACTCTCAGAAAATGACATTAGACGGTAGATAGAGGAAAATCATCTACCCCGCAGGGTTGTGTTTTCTGTATCTCACCAAATCACAAGTCCAGAGATTGCAGAAGATACATCGTATCTTCCAGATCGCGTAACACTCCAGTTGACAGGTCACATAGACGAAATGACAGCTATCATAATAATTCAAGATCACATTCCAGACAAGGCCGTCAAGGACAGCACAGTGGAAGACGCGATGGAAGAGCTCCTTCTAGCGACAAGCGAAAATATAACAGCGGGTACAGTTCACAATTTCCATATTACAATAGAGATCGCTCATTGTCACGAGAGTCGGATAATAGTTACATGTCATATGACAGAAGAGGTACCAGGGATATGACAAACAGAAGTTCAAGATATTTGTCACACCATTCGTCACAGAGCCGATCCTCAGCGAGATCGTCCACACATTACAGGAACCGTTCTGGTACTCCCCATCATACAGATCCAACGGTATTCCGCTTTCTATGCGTAAATCACAAATTGGACAAGGGTAAGACCCACCATAACGCTCTCTGTTCAACATTAAACATACAATAACATTACCTTTTCCCGAAATTCACACACACACATTTGACATTCGTTACTTTTCAAAAAAACATTCCGCGATTTCTGAGTTTATCATATTGATATACCATTTTTATTGCACATTTTCAATTGACATATCGAATAAAATTTTTTTGTCTCCCGAGTGTGCTCAATTGCATGAGCAACGAATATTACATTTTTTTCGTTTGAACAACACCGATATATCATTTCCATTTCAATTTTTCATTTGACATATCAAATAATTTTTTTTGTCTTCCGAGGTGTTTCCGCCTTTGAGAGGGCCTGCATGTGAACAAGTGCGCTATGTGAATGGGATTAGCAAGCGTGTGGTTTGGGAAAGATTACTTTTTCAGATTTCTCACCACAATCTACAGTTCCCACCACAATAACTTCATTTGAGATCGTGATGATATTTATGAATGTGGCCTATGGCAATTGAGCATTTCTTTGTGAGAGAGCCTATCTTGTCAGGCCTGATCCCCTCCCCTTTGAGCTAGCCTTTGAACAAGTGCGATATACGGGAATAAGATTAGCAGGAGTTCTTTTGTGCCTTTGTAGCAGGTGGGAAATGAGAAATGTAGGAGGATGAGACACGTTGTGTATAGCTATATTTCAATGAGCCGTGTATCTGTAATGGCCTATGGCACACTCTCTCTCTCTCTCTCTCTCTCTCTCTCTCTCTCTCTCTCTCTCTCTCTCTCTCTCTCTCTCTCTCTCTCTCTCTCGCTCTCTCTCTCTCTCTCTCAATTTCCCTCTCCCCCTTGATTGTTCACAATCCAACTCTCCTACCTCTTTGTTCGTTCACTCCTAATCTTTACAGGAGGGCAGGTTGGATCTGTCTTGGAATTTCACACAAAGACCTCTGGGAAAGAGGTCATCAAAACATGTATAAAGACGTCTGTTCATTCATTCTCGTGCAATAACCTCCAACCACTTGTTGTGTCGTTCCAATTTTCGTGATCGTCTCGGAATATAACAGTCGATTTCTTTCTTCCTTCTCACTTATTTTACTCATGTTGTTTCTGTTTCCTCTTGATATTCCATTAATTACAGATGCATAAATCATCTCTGCTCAAAATGGCTTCTGAATGATATCAAACTTTGCTATAGCAGCAGTTGATGGCCGTCAAGTGAGCTCTTTAAAGATTGTCTGTAGTTGCCCTCGAGAGTCCTAAGTTCGACAGAGTCCACTTGAGACAAGATACCAGGCCGCATCGTGTACCATTTTCTGTACTTCTTAACGCGAAAACGGCCGTTCTGTTGTCTCAAGTGTAGCCAGACGGAGTTACGGCTCTCGGCTGACTATACCCATGATATGAACTATGTGATATGTATGAGAAACCTATCATGAGAAAATACTGTTACTCCTTTTGGTGGTAACACTCATTTTATGGGTTACCCATAATGGGTACATATCAGTACAACTTTCATTTTACATTTATTACAGTTACATTACTCGATCCGAGAATTACAAAATTAAATAACCTATAATTTCAGGACCGATGATAACAGAGGCCGAAGAAGAGGCTCTGCTATCGACTGATAACACCTGGGCAACCGTCGCACGTCCCAAAAATAACAAGCAGCAGAAGAAGAAGGATATTTTGTGGGAACAGCGCTCCGTTTTCGGCCCACACACATATCTAACACCTGTACATAACATTCCTCATAACATTCCTCATATAACACATATGGAGACACATTTCCCCTTTTTTCAATAACACATATCACACTGACAAGCCAACAAATAACTTAGTCCCACCTGTAAATAACACGTCAGAGACAACAAAAATTTGTTGTTATTTCTGTAAGACAAATGATCACAAGTCATTCTGGTGTCCCATTTTCCCTACACGCGCCACGAACTCGAAATCGAAAATGCACAACACACCGTAGAAAACTTTGGTAGATTCGAAAATTGATGAAAAGAGAAAGGAGCTCACCTGAAAACCGGTCTGAAGTTTTCGCAAATTTTCATGAAAGCTGCGACTTTGCCAGGCTTCGTATCCTTTTCGGCTTCCTTCATTGCCTGGAATAAAATTTATTATTTTTCTGTACTTGGAATTTAGCACTAAGAAGTATGAAAAAACTGTATGTGCGAGAGAGAGCGCGTGAGAGAGAGAAACACAGAGAGAGAGAGAGAGTGCGTGAGAGAGACAGAGAGCCAGAGAGAAGAGAGACATAGTGTATGGAGAAATTGCTTTTTGATAGCCCAAGTCACTTGTTATTCTCATCAGTGTGCAACCACTCCATAAGCCCCACAATCAGAGTACCGTATGTCTGGAGAGAATTAGAGACTCTCTCATAGAGAGTGGAGCTGATCGCCAATTTCTGAGTCTCTCTTATCCTTCGCTCTCTCGACGTACAGTAGTGACTGTTCTTTTATTTGTGGATGACCATTAGAGGCTATCTAAAATTATACACTCTCCTTACTAGTTCAGGTTCACTCTCGCTTCTCCCTCTAGACATAGATACAGTAGTCTGGGACTACAGTAATGGTTGTACGCTGGTGAGACTATAACTATACCTTACACTAGTCTGGGGCAGGCATCTGCATCTAGAGACCGGAAAAACGCAATGCGCATTGCTGATTCGCAAGACATACACCGATTTTGTTGCGCTTTGTTGCGGAATGGAATCTTTCCAAGTTTCGCATTGCGGATTGAAATGGTCTTGCGCTTTCGAAAAAGCAATGCTTTTTCGAGAAAGCGCAACTCTTCTTGTTTATTCGTTTTGTTTTGAGCGGCTTCTCATCTCAAGTAGGTCACTCCGTCTATCTCCTTGATTCGCATGGCTATATATATATATGCATACAAGATTAGGCTGCGCCGCCTCGAGGCGTCGCAAGAGTTCGGAAGATTCCCCTTTTTGATACAGTTGTACTTTGAATTTCCTTCTAGAATATTCGCGAAACATCTTGTACTGTCGAAGTACACAATGAAACATTCTAGAATACTGAAATTGAGTAGAAATACCGGCTTCTCTCCCCTTTTCTCAATTTCCGAGTCCGCCCCAGTCAAAATTCCGCTGCCTGACGCCTGGCGGCGGAAAGGCCTGGCGCCAAAGCGATACCGCAGAGATATGCGCATACCCTGGGGGCACCTATCAGTGCTTATCACTTATCAGTGGAGCACCTGGGGAGAGCCCCACTCATAGTGGGGGGAAGTTTACGAACACACACACACACAAACAGCTCCTTTATAAATAGTATAGATATGTAGAGCGCGCAAGCTCCGCCCACATACCCTTCCTCTACCCCCTCTGAAAAATGGGACCGCTTGAAGCACACGCTGGAGACGCAACCGATTGATTTGATTTTCACAAATGTTTTAGAGTAAATTCTTGCGAATTCAAAACCATCTGGCGGACTTTTCCAGCTACATTATGAACGGAGTTATAAGCAAACCAAAATTTTGCTCTATGAAGGTAGCGCCCTTGTGAGAGGGAGTTCACAGCTCCGCCAGACGGTTTTCGATAGAGAAAAATTTTCTCTTTCATGTGAGCAAAAATTACGTCAATTGATACAGTTTCCATCGTGTGCTTCCATTTTTTTTTGAATTTCTACAACACGTAAAACACATAGAGATGGTGCGACGGCTGGCTTGTATTCTCATTGGAGGCAGCCGCCACGTGTCAGACAGAGGAGAGCGGTCCCACTTTTTCGCTTGTTTCTCTATCCAAGAAAACGTCACTAAAATGGACCGTACGAGCTTCAAACTTGACAAAAATTGACAATTCTAAAAGTTCCGTAAATCCGATGGTCTGCTGCGTCTTTTGAGATAGATTTCAAGTTCACCACTCAAAATCGGTCAAGCACCTTGTGGGGCATAGCTATATGGCCGACTGGTTGTGTTCCGGAACAGAGGAACCAACGTCTAGAGCTCGACCCCTTTTGATGTCTTCTGTGCTTTTGCACCTTTCTATTTCACCTTACTCATTTTTTCTGGAGCAGGAACAAGCTAGGTTCGAGATTGATAGATCGCGATGTCGAAAAGACTGTCATTCGTAACACACTGAGATACTCCCACTTGAATAGAAGTCGTGTGGAAAATCCAAAACCAAAACCATACCCCATCTGAAAGGGGGATGGTGATGGTGGCGATGATGGGAAATCCGAATCTCCGTCTGTTTGGATTTGATAATCATAAAATGACGGCGTTTTCATGATTCAAGAGGTAAATCATGACTCTAATGCCAACTCCAGAATCTAATGCCAACTTGCGAGCAACTTTCGGCCTACACCTAACGTGATTCAGGTATTTAATCGAATATCTCACACCCTCCCAGGAGCTTTAGTCATTCTTAGGCAGAAGTCTACACTCCCATTCAACGAAAACGTGAAGAAAAACGGTGAAAATTGAACGAGAATCGCGTTCAAAAAAAGCTGTTGCGCTTTCTCGAAAAAGCAATGCTTTTTCGAAAGCGCATTGCTTTTTCGAGAAAGCGCAAGCCATTTCAGTCCGCATTGCGGAACTGCTTGCACTTTGACCTTTCATTGCGGATTCAGAGAAAAAGCATTGCTTTTTTCCGGTCTCTAATAAAAAAGCAGACTGCATCTAGTTATAGTCGGGAACTGAGATAAAAGTGCGAGGAGCCTTCCACTGTTTAGATTTTGCCTCTCCGACCTCTCTTCTTTGGAGCGTGTTCTCACACCCGACCGTACCGCGCCGCTTGAAATGAGCTCTAACGGACAATATCAGAAATCCTTAGCGACCTAAACCCGCGAGTTACTTACTACCGTATAGTGTCTGGATTCAAAAATACGTATTTTGGTGTCCCCACGGATTTCTGAACAATCTCGCTCTAAATTTCCTTTCAGCCCGCGACTAGAGTTAAAATGAACTGAGTGCCTCACCTTGATTGCTTGTAGAGCAGTCCAATCATTTGGATAAATTTGCTTATGCAGGCCGCCTTCGCGATCTTCGCCACATAGCAGCTGCTCTGAAATTTCTCAATTCGGTGATTTATCATTTCAGTAAATCAATAAATCAGTGATTCAAAATTCAGATACTTTTCGGAATATTTCCCAAAACCCAATTTCTGAAAAATATCTACAACTTGCGAAATGGCCACCAAACGAGCAAATTTCCAATTCAGGACTCCCAGATACGAATGAATAATCTTTAGTCAACAAGATTTCACATAGTAGAGAGACTCGAATGAGACAGCAGTTGTTTCCGCATTCGAGGAAAAAATAAAATTTCGTGGAGGATGGAAACTGACTCAGTGACGTCGTGCCACTGCAGAATTCGATGAGGCCTGCATCTGGATCGAGCGGAACGACCTGGAATTCTACTCTCTCGAATGAAGTTTTCTCGAAAGTTAGCCTTCTCAGATGTTCTAGTAACTTGCCCTTTTTTGTGCCTTGAATATCAACGAAATCACCCAATAATCATCTCCTTTTTTCTGAAGCAGATTCTATCATACGCTTGCAACTTAAAAGTACCACGTAAGGTTACGTGAGAGAGCAACCTTGAAAAAATTGGGGAAAAAAGATATTTGTTCGGATTTCCAAAGATTGTCAACCTTATAAGTCCTCATTGGCTGCGCTGCCTTGCCCTGCTTCTCCTTGAGAATCTCATTAATTACATCGAAGAGATGCTGAACGAGAGCATCTTGACGGACATCTTCTTTCTGGAAAAAGGGAATTCTTCCTGATATGATGAGCCCATTTCCCAGTTTGGAGCGACACGCACACGAAAAGTAAAGCTTTTCGACTTTCTCAATTCCCAGCGTTATACAGAGCCACACAATTCTGTACATCTGTGAAATCTGGATCTGAAAATCAGAAGAACCTCGAAATAGAAAGAGACGAAGCACTAATCAATGAAAATCTCGTGGATGATAAGTTCCCCACGCCACACAAAAGAGCCATCTTTTTTCATCAATCAAAAAATTGTTTCAGAGAATAGTTATAGTAAGAAAAACTAGCCTTGCAGATAATTTTATAGCTGCAGCCATCTGATGCGATCACCGAGAGCACCTGATTAATCAATTTGATACTCTCCCCTTTTACTCCCCTCTCCCTCTCTCTACCTCTTCCCCCCTTCTCTCCTTACCTACCGTACTCTCCTTCCTCAGCTACCGTACTTCTCTTGCTCTCTCTCTTTCTATCTCTCTCTCTCCCTCCCTCTCTCTCTCTCTCTCTCTCGCTCTCTCTCTTTCTTCCAATAAGCCTCACCTTCGGCACAGACAGCCCATCTGCGCACGTAAACATCGGGATAATCTTCGCAATTCGCAGCTGCGCTTCGGGCGATAGATCAATCTGATTGTTGACATTCTTTGCGACAAAGGCACGACCTTTCAGAGTGACAGTCGTTTTTCACCGGTAAACAGCAATCAATAGTTGGTTCCCACAACGAAAACTCTCTTCGTTTTACACGCTCTTCTCGTGCGTTGCGTAAACGTCGCGTGCTTTTGGCGAGTTGCCAGCATTACTTTTTTTGTGGTGCGCTCCCCCTACCGTCGCATTTCTTCTATTCTGAAAGGTCGTGCACAGGTACTGATCAGTGTATAACTACCCAAGATTACTGTAATATGGGAGTGTGATGAATACGAGAGACGCAGCCGCGTAGCGGGGAATCAGGTAATGCCTGTGTCTCTCGATTTCCCCACTCTCTCGCTTGCGGCGACCTAAGCACTTATACGCTGTTGCTGATGAACTCTCATAAATCAAAAGTGCTGCATAGTTTTGGACAGAACCCTGCGTATCTGATGCGCCACGATTCTGGAGCACTAAAGCTAGAGACGAGATAATCGCAACTCTTCTCGCCAGAGGGAAATGAGTACAAACTCGTTTTCAAAAAACAGTAATTCATATCTCGCTTCGTCCGGAGGCTATGATGCTGAAATTTGGGGTGTGCGGTGATATCAGTCTTATGAATAATTCTACCACGTTTGACGGTCACAGCCACAGGACAAAGCGAGATATGAATTACAGTTTTGCGATAACGAGTTTGTACTAATGTCTGAGAGGCTAATGTCTGGGAAGCACCAATGGGCCGGTCATGTGATACGACGAACAGACGACAGATGGGCCACGAGATTGACCCTGTGGTACCCCAGAGAGAAGAAAAGAACACTGGGTCGCCCAGCTACACGCTGGAGCGACTCATTCAAACCTCTCACAACCCCAAGCGGACACTGGGCTTCCAAAGCCCAAGACCGCAAAACCTGGAAGACATGTGTCCAGCACTGAAGTAACTACTGAAGTCGACAACTGGACGTCTAAGTATCTAAGTAAGTAAGTCTGAGAGGCGCAAAGAGTTGCGATTATCTCGTCTCTAACTAAAGCCCGTTACAACGGCGCTGCCGAGAGAAGCCATGAAAATGGCTGGTCGAGAGAAATGGACAAAATGTCGCTTTCATTTAGTAGCCTGAGGTCTGTGCAGCTTCACCCGACTCATTAGCATTTCTTCTTCATGTCACGAAAGTTTTACGAAAGTCTGGGTTACTGTCTGACGGGGGCATACGGCTCTCGATCGACTAGAGCTGTTTTTATAACAGTGCAAAACTGGATCAGGAGGTCACAACTCTCTTAAAGAGTTTTTAATTCTTCATCTTCGGTTTCCAGTTTTCTCCGATCAGTTTCCTCAAATTTGCCTCTGATGTCAGTTCGCGCTGTAATGCCTCTCCAGAACTGCTGCCTTTTTATGAACTCACGTGTGAGCTTTGCTTTTCCACGTCTATTTTTCAGTCCTAAATATTCATACTCTGCCGAGGAAATAAAAGTTAAATATTCTGCTGTTTCGAAAAAAGTGGGTGGACACGGCACACAGCTTACTTACTAAAAACAGAACTACTTCCGTGTTCGCACAATGTTGATATCTGTCTCCAAAGAACGCCAGCTGGATCAACTTACTCCCTCTGAACACTCCACCGACTGTAGAGGGGACTCTTCTCTAGCTCTCGAACCCACGGAGTGTAAGGCACACTTTTTGGTGACCTTCTTTTCTTCTAGCATCACTTTCTCTTCCCTTCTTTTCCGTTTTCCTTCATCTACATTTTATGCGTCAGCTGACCGCAGTTTGGCAGTGGTTGACTGTACTTAGTTTGATTCTTTACTCTCCCTTCCTTTCTCTCTCCCCCCCCCCTCTCTCTCTCTCTCTCTCTCTCTCTCTCTCTCTCTCTTTCTCTCCCCTCTCTCTCTCTCTCTCTCTCTCTCTCTCTCTCTCTCTCTCTCTCTCGCCCCCTAGCCTCTGATCCCCTCTGCCGCCTGGCCATGTCCTCTCCAGTGTTTCGAAAATCTGCTTCGGCGCTCTCTCCAAAAATGCGTATCCGAGCTGTTCCCTCTTCATCTCTCCCGTTCCCTATCTCTTTCTCTCTACCTGTACTCTCCACATACATCTATAACTATCACTTTGAGGCCACGAAAAGAGGGTCAATTGTATTGCTCATTCCTTCACGATACTCGTCTCAATTTCCGCATGCGCCGTGGCCCAGGACCAGGACTCTAGAACCCTAATACGTTTAACTACCACCGTGTTCGGTTATATTCAGTTCTCCGTACGGTAATATTATACGTACGTCTTAATTTGATCGGATTACGTTAGTTTCAGCGTACGGATAACTGAATATAGCCCAGTATTCGCGCAAAATGAAGCACAATACATTCTTCACAAGATTCGCGCGGCAGCACGTTCTTTTATCTCATAATCGCAAGAATACATCAGTATACTTCAAGGAGTTCAAGATGTTCGAGACGCTCAAGCTCAACAAATTCTAACAACTCCTTGCTACTCTCTCTACGTTGATTGGCGGCGATGAAACTAAGCTTAGTTTTTTTTTCTTACTTGTGAGTCTAGAGGATGGATTCCACGGCAATATCTCTGTCAGAGAAAGTTTTTGAAAGAACTCCCATCTGGGACCTTACTCTCTCTCTTCCCTTGCTCTCACACCCTTCGTTCAACCTTTCACCATTCTCTCATCTATCACTACTCAACCCAATCTTTTGTCCCCCTACGACAATTAAAATACCTGGCTCTCAAATAAAGAGGAAACATTTAGTTTTTCAGAAGTTCTCGATTTCAAACTGCTCATCCATCACGGATTTAGCATCCCCGCTAGAAAAAAAAAGACGTAGAGGTATTGTTGCGTGTCGTCTGTCCCGGGCTTACTTGTGAGTCAAGAGGATGGATTCCACGGCAATATCTCTGCGTAAGAGAAAGTTTAAAAAACTTCCATCTAAGTACTTACTTTCTCTCTCTCTATCCCTCTCTCTATCCCCCTCTCTCTCTCTCTCCTCTTCCTTTACTCTCACACCCTCCGTTCAACTTTTCACCATACTCTCATCTATCGATACTCAACCCAATCTTTTTCCCCATACGACAATGAAAACATCTGGCTCTCAAACAAAGAGAAAAAATTTTGATCGAAAACCGTGATAGTTTTTCAGAAGTTCTCGATTTCAAACTGCTCATCCATCCCGGATTTAGCTTCCAGCTTCCCCGCTAGAACAAAAAGACGTAGAGGTATTGTTGCGTGTCGTCTGTCCCGGGCTTACTTGTGAGTCAAGAGGATGGATTCCACGGCAATATCTCTGCGTCAGAGAAAGTTTAAAAAACTTCCATCTGAGTACTTACTTTCTCTCTCTCCCTCTCTCCCTCTTCCTTCACTCTCACACCCTTCGTTCAACTTTTCACCATACTCTCATCTATCAATACTCAACCCAATCTTTTTCCCCATACGACAATGAAAATACCTGGCTCTCAAACAAAGAGAAAACATTTTGATCGTAAACCATGACAGCTTTTCAGAAGTTCTCGATTTCAAACTGCTCATCCATCACGGATTTAGCATCCCCGCTAGAAAAAAAGACGTAGAGGTATTGTTGCGTGTCGTCTGTCCCGGGCTTACTTGTGAGTCAAGAGGATGGATTCCACGGCAATATCTCTGCGTCAGAGAAAGTTTAAAAAACTTCCATCTGAGTACTTACTTTCTCTCTCTCCCTCTCTCCCTCTTCCTTTACTCTCACACCCTTCGTTCAACTTTTCACCATACTCTCATCTATCAATACTCAACCCAATCTTTTTCCCTATACGACAATGAAAATACCTGGCTCTCAAACAAAGAGAAAACATTTTGATCGTAAACCATGACAGTTTTTCAGAAGTTCTCGATTTCAAACTGCTCATCCATCACGGATTTAGCATCCCCGCTAGAAAAAAAAGACGTAGAGGTATTGTTGCGTGTCGTCTGTCCCGGGCTTACTTGTGAGTCAAGAGGATGGATTCCACGGCAATATCTCTGCGTAAGAGAAAGTTTAAAAAACTTCCATCTAAGTACTTACTTTCTCTCTCTCTCTATCCCTCTCTCTCTCTCCCTCTTCCTTTACTCTCACACCCTTCGTTCAACTTTTCACCATACTCTCATCTATCAATACTCAACCCAATCTTTTTCCCCATACGACAATGAAAACATCTGGCTCTCAAACAAAGAGAAAAGAATTTTGATCGAAAACCGTGATAGTTTTTCAGAAGTTCTCGATTTCAAACTGCTCATCCATCCCGGATTTAGCTTCCCCGCTAGAACAAAAAGACGTAGAGGTATTGTTGCGTGTCGTCTGTCCCGGGCTTACTTGTGAGTCAAGAGGATGGATTCCACGGCAATATCTCTGCGTCAGAGAAAGTTTAAAAAACTTCCATCTGAGTACTTACTTTCTCTCTCTCCCTCTCTCCCTCTTCCTTTACTCTCACACCCTTCGTTCAACTTTTCACCATACTCTCATCTATCAATACTCAACCCAATCTTTTTCCCCATACGACAATGAAAACATCTGGCTCTCAAACAAAGAGAAAAAATTTTGATCGAAAACCGTGATAGTTTTTCAGAAGTTCTCGATTTCAAACTGCTCATCCATCCCGGATTTAGCTTCCCCGCTAGAACAAAAAGACGTAGAGGTATTGTTGCGTGTCGTCTGTCCCGGGCTTACTTGTGAGTCAAGAGGATGGATTCCACGGCAATATCTCTGCGTAAGAGAAAGTTTAAAAAACTTCCATCTAAGTACTTACTTTCTCTCTCTCTCTATCCCTCTCTCTATCCCTCTCTCTCTCTCTCCCCTCTTCCTTTACTCTCACACCCTTCGTTCAACTTTTCACCATACTCTCATCTATCAATACTCAACCCAATCTTTTTCCCCATACGACAATGAAAACATCTGGCTCTCAAACAAAGAGAAAAGAATTTTGATCGAAAACCGTGATAGTTTTTCAGAAGTTCTCGATTTCAAACTGCTCATCCATCCCGGATTTAGCTTCCCCGCTAGAACAAAAAAACGTAGAGGTATTGTTGCGTGTCGTCTGTCCCGGGCTTACTTGTGAGTCAAGAGGATGGATTCCACGGCAATATCTCTGCGTCAGAGAAAGTTTAAAAAACTTCCATCTGAGTACTTACTTTCTCTCTCTCCCTCTCTCCCTCTTCCTTCACTCTCACACCCTTCGTTCAACTTTTCACCATACTCTCATCTATCAATACTCAACCCAATCTTTTTCCCCATACGACAATGAAAATACCTGGCTCTCAAACAAAGAGAAAACATTTTGATCGTAAACCATGACAGCTGAAGTTCTCGATTTCAAACTGCTCATCCATCACGGATTTAGCATCCCCGCTAGAAAAAAAGACGTAGAGGTATTGTTGCGTGTCGTCTGTCCCGGGCTTACTTGTGAGTCAAGAGGATGGATTCCACGGCAATATCTCTGCGTCAGAGAAAGTTTAAAAAACTTCCATCTGAGTACTTACTTTCTCTCTCTCCCTCTCTCCCTCTTCCTTTACTCTCACACCCTTCGTTCAACTTTTCACCATACTCTCATCTATCAATACTCAACCCAATCTTTTTCCCTATACGACAATGAAAATACCTGGCTCTCAAACAAAGAGAAAACATTTTGATCGTAAACCATGACAGTTTTTCAGAAGTTCTCCGATTTCAAACTGCTCATCCATCACGGATTTAGCATCCCCGCTAGAAAAAAAAGACGTAGAGGTATTGTTGCGTGTCGTCTGTCCCGGGCTTTACTTGTGAGTCAAGAGGATGGATTCCACGGCAATATCTCTGCGTAAGAGAAAGTTTAAAAAACTTCCATCTAAGTACTTACTTTCTCTCTCTCTCTATCCCTCTCTCTCTCTCCCTCTTCCTTTACTCTCACACCCTTCGTTCAACTTTTCACCATACTCTCATCTATCAATACTCAACCCAATCTTTTTCCCCATACGACAATGAAACATCTGGCTCTCAAACAAAGAGAAAAGAATTTTGATCGAAAACCGTGATAGTTTTTCAGAAGTTCTCGATTTCAAACTGCTCATCCATCCCGGATTTAGCTTCCCCGCTAGAACAAAAAGACGTAGAGGTATTGTTGCGTGTCGTCTGTCCCGGGCTTACTTGTGAGTCAAGAGGATGGATTCCACGGCAATATCTCTGCGTCAGAGAAAGTTTAAAAAACTTCCATCTGAGTACTTACTTTCTCTCTCTCCCTCTCTCCCTCTTCCTTTACTCTCACACCCTTCGTTCAACTTTTCACCATACTCTCATCTATCAATACTCAACCCAATCTTTTTCCCCATACGACAATGAAAACATCTGGCTCTCAAACAAAGAGAAAAAATTTTGATCGAAAACCGTGATAGTTTTTCAGAAGTTCTCGATTTCAAACTGCTCATCCATCCCGGATTTAGCTTCCCCGCTAGAACAAAAAGACGTAGAGGTATTGTTGCGTGTCGTCTGTCCGGGCTTACTTGTGAGTCAAGAGGATGGATTCCACGGCAATATCTCTGCGTAAGAGAAAGTTTAAAAACTTCCATCTAAGTACTTACTTTCTCTCTCTCTCTATCCCTCTCTCTATCCCTCTCTCTCTCTCCCCCTCTTCCTTTACTCTCACACCCTTCGTTCAACTTTTCACCATACTCTCATCTATCAATACTCAACCCAATCTTTTTCCCATACGACAATGAAAACATCTGGCTCTCAAACAAAGAGGAAAAGAATTTTGATCGAAAACCGTGATAGTTTTTCAGAAGTTCTCGATTTCAAACTGCTCATCCATCCCGGATTTAGCTTCCCCGCTAGAACAAAAAAAACGTAGAGGTATTGTTGCGTGTCGTCTGTCCCGGGCTTACTTGTGAGTCAAGAGGATGGATTCCACGGCAATATCTCTGCGTCAGAGAAAGTTTAAAAAACTTCCATCGGAGTACTTACTTTCTCTCTCTCCCTCTCTCCCTCTTCTTTACTCTCACACCCTTCGTTCAACTTTCACCATACTCTCATCTATCAATACTCAACCCAATCTTTTTCCCCATACGACAATGAAAACATCTGGCTCTCAAACAAAGAGAAAAAAATTTTGATCGAAAACCGTGATAGTTTTTCAGAAGTTCTCGATTTCAAACTGCTCATCCATCCCGGATTTAGCTTCCCCGCTAGAACAAAAAACGTAGAGGTATTGTTGCGTGTCGTCTGTCCCGGGCTTACTTGTGAGTCAAGAGGATGGATTCCACGGCAATATCTCTGCGTCAGAGAAAGTTTAAAAAACTTCCATCTGAGTACTTACTTTCTCTCTATCCCTCTCTCCCTCTTCCTTTACTCTCACACCCTTCGTTCAACTTTTCACCATACTCTCATCTATCAATACTCAACCCAATCTTTTTCCCCATACGACAATGAAAACATCTGGCTCTCAAACAAAGAGAAAAAATTTTGATCGAAAACCGTGATAGTTTTCAGAAGTCTCGATTTCAAACTGCTCATCCATCACGGATTTAGCATCCCCGCTAGAAAAAAAAGACGTAGAGATATTGTTGCGTGTCGTCTGTCCCGGGCTTACTTGTGAGTCAAGAGGATGGATTCCACGGCAATACGCCTACGCCCAGTAGGCCAGATGGCTTGCAGTGGATGTCAGTCAATCAATTAAAGATTATTTTTGCAGTGGTTGTCAGTAATTTAATTCAAGTTTTTTGAAAGGAATAGATTACTTTTGTTTGTCTGAGTCTGCTTCTTTTAATGTTTCGGTGTCTTCAGTTATAGCTTGTAGATGTATTGAATTTTCGAACAGATAAGCCCTCGTGTAGAGGAAATTTAAAAGAGAGTTTGATAACAATAAAGTTTTGAAAAACTGGAAAAAACCGAAAAATCCGAAAATTTGCAGTGAGGAAGAGCCTCTACCGCCAATAGAACCAGCGCTAGTTACTTCTTTCAGAAGATGAGAAGATCCACTGATCGACTCACTCGCCCCCATCACAACAAAAAACTCGAATAATTTCTTACGATTAATCGTGATTTTCCATACTTTTATTGTCTATCCCTCCTTGGAAAAAAGTAAAAAAAGGACACTCTCACAAAAAGTAATGAACCGGATCATTGCAGAGACCCGACGGCACTCGAGGGCTCTCCACTAAACCGCGTACCGTCTGCACTCTCCGCACACAATCAGCGCACTCCCATGACTCATGACCCAAGGAGCCCAATGTCTCCACCCTCCCCCCGAGTTAAACCAGTCCCACCACCCAGAATCACGGCTACAATGACCAAAAACTAGAGTTTCTCTGATGACCCAGGCCTTTGTCTTCTATTTCTCATCCCCAAGCCCAGGAACTGGCACAGCATTTTCGAGAATCTCTCACTTTTGCTACTGAAATTGCCAGAAAAAGTGTTCCCTGATCAGCCAGATATATCAGATTCCCCGGTTTTCTGATTATGACATCTCAAATTTTAGGAATGAATAGATAAAAATTATCTTGCCCTGATGACACGCTACATGCGCGTTTTTACGCAACAGATAAAGTGTATTCGCAGTTTTGACTCCCATGCTTAGAAAATGGTCAAGTGTGCGTTTTGATTCTCCTTGATTTTCAACGATTGAGCCACATTTTCCAAGTTTGGATCACCCTGTCAGATCTGATGTTGCTATTGGAAGCGACAATCATCTGCACGTCCCAAACGGGTTACGGTTACCTCTTCTCGCAACGACTGGAGTGGACCTTCACCAGTCACGACACTCTTGGCGTACGCATAATGTCGCTACGGTAATGATTGACTCACCCTATGCGTCTCCCGGCATGCTCATTATACGGGCATAGCATCGATCGATCGCCATCGATCGATCGATCGATCGCCATCGATCGATCGATCGATCGCGATCGCCAATGAGCTGACGGCCTCTCGCTAAACAGAGAAATAGTCACGATACTCACTTTCTGCTTTGAAAGCAGATTCAATACAGTATCAGACGGAAGGCAAACCACTGAAAGTCGAAACACTGTGAAAATGTGCTGCACATAAATTCTTTAGCTTCTTGAGATCAAACTTTCGAGAAATGTTACAAAATTGAAATTGAGCAAGGGCGTTCAAAGAGATTTTCAGTGAAATGGAAATTTTACAGGGCTTGAGTGGGAATACTGCAAGATATGATTTTCTTTCCTGAGTCTATCGAGTCGCAGTCGCAGTCTAGTCGTTACGGTAGATTCTCTACAGCGTACTACTAACTACACAGGAATGAGGCTATGCACAAAACCTGAGCACGAACTAAAATAATTCATCAGAAAGCTATACTTGCTATAACGTGAACTAGTAAAATGAGAAGAATGGTACAAGTATCGAGAGCTATCTAGAAACCAGAGCATAATAAAAGGTAATACGACACATAAAATGCTGCTTCCAGCTACATAGCTACAAACATTCGTGAGAGCACAGGCCTGTTATCAGTAGCGACATCATTATCCTAACGTTGGAAGCTACCGTAATCTCTTGAAATTAGGGAGTACGGAGAAATGAACATGACCAAAACAAAACTACAGAAAGGGCATCCATCCATAGAAGATTGTAGCAAGATTTTCTGGATTTGTTGCTTCGGCAAGAAGACGCTTCACCTGAAATACAGATTTTTTCCAAGCAAAAAAACTTGCAGGTGAATTTTCGCGCTCCAGCTCACCACCGTTACCGTATCTCTGCGTCTCCTCTGCACTC